>VWZU01000208.1:541761-554502 GCA_013397095.1 Sterrhoptilus dennistouni | reverse complement strand
TTTTTTTTTTTTTTGTTCAACAGGAAATGCCAGGCTTTTTTGACTGCATCTTTCCTTTTCTTCTAGGCACTGCTCTATTACTTTGGCTGTAGGTGTTGGAAGATTAAATTCTCTTCAGCCTCCAGGGAAGCAAATCTCCATCCTGCAATGCGCAGAGAAGCTGCTGAAATGCTGGGACAGAAATTCCTGACTCCCTGGCGGGCAGAAAATATGAACACAAGAAGAGGGAGGAGGAAGATGGTAGGTGTGAACCTGCAGCTCTCTTGCCCATGCCCTGAGAGGCAGGTCTGGTGCTGCTCCCTCTGTTTGCAGGACAACTGCTCTGGCCCTTGCGTAGGGCTCTGCTCCCTAAGACATTTTCCTCCTCCACCTTTCTCTTTGCTTTCTCTCAGGATCATCACTTACGGTTGTAGACTCCTCTTGCTAAGGAAAAGAAGGCGGCCTGCTCCCTCTATAGGTTTCCCTGGTTGTTGCGTTCATGAACCAGCCTTCCAGGGGATCAGAGCTGCATGCTTTTGAAGACTCTCAAAAACGCTGAAGTGAGATGTGTTTTGCATTTCTTTTAAATTTAGAGAGGCTTTTTGTGCGTGCAAATATGTGTGAATATGCATTTATGTGTATGCCTGGGCATGTGTGTGTACATATGTGTTCTCCAACACCTATGTATATAGCTACTTTTCCAGCAAAAGTCACGTATTGAGCCATTTTACTGCTTAATTTTAGTCTTTTTTTTAGAACAAGTGCATGATCCTTTTGTGTGAACTTGCTGTTTGTTAATGGCTTATGACAACAAATTCCTGACTGCATCCTACCCTTATTAATGGAAGAGACAGCATTTGAGCCAGCAGTTCCATGAACTCAGGCATGTTTCCTCCTCAGCATTTTCTATCCCAACTACTTTTGTCTCCTCTCTGTCCCAGGACTCTGCCTCCTCAGTTGCACCAGCATTTCAGTTTCTGGCATCATCCTGGTAAGAAAAGCAGCCTGTATTAACAACAACTCTGTAAATAAAAAGCCTATTTGTAATTTGGATCAGCTCAGTGACCTGATTTACAGCACAAACCCAAAAACAGTTGCAGAGAAACATGAGTGTGAAGAAGCAGCCAGAGGCAAGGCAGGGATAGGAGACAGACGTTCCCAAGCTGTCCTTGCAGCAAAAGTCCCCCTTTTGTATAACTACAGCTGCCAAGGTACCTTTGCTCTTGCACAGATATCAAAGGGAATTCCCCTGCACTGCCTGAAGTAACACTTTAGGGAAAAACTGACACATTGGTGAGTTATATATTAACCATTATACAGAGTGGCAGTGTGAAAAGGCAGTGTGTTACTGATAAAAAAATAGCAAAATTTCCATTATGCAGAGCATGGTAATAGCTCCTAGGAAAAAATGGCCCAGTGTTTTTCACTAAATGATACTGTTTTCTATTCTTCCATACTTTCTGAACCGTGAATATATTGTTCAGATGTTTTCAATGCTAAATAAATGCCTCTGGGTGTTTCTTGTGGGTAGCTGAGGGGAGAAGGCAGGAAATGTTTTAGCTAAAATGACGCAGCTATTTCCAAGGAAGTGTCAGAAGAGCAGCATACAAGATTTCAAGAGTTACAGAAAAGAATAATCATAGCAGTCATTCAGCACTGTGCTCAGTTTTCCTTCCCAAGATCTGACCTTGCTCTATGTTCAGCACTATCAGAGATCTGCTGCAATGAAGTTTAGGTTCTTATGTCTCTTAGGACACAAATTAATTGCTTTAACTTAAGTTTAAAAGCAGAACCTTGCCAGAGATGACAAATGGGAGTATTATATATCACCAGTTAAATGACTAATGTTTTATTTGTCTTTGAAGTTTCTGGTGAAAGCTGAAGCATAATGGTGAAAGAAAAAATAATTTAAGTTACGTAACACCTCACATATGGAAATGATAATGCTCTGTTTTTATATAGAATACATTGCTCTTCAGTGGTTATATACACATATATATATATAATGAAGATGATTCCATTTGGTGTCCAATATGTGCTGTGCATTTTTTCAGGAAATTCAGGAGATTTAAACTTTTTGACTGAAGATGATATTTTTTTGATAGAAGATCCTTCTTTCAATCAATGTATTCTGCTACTTAATGAAAAGAACCCTGTCCATGTTTCAAGTCAATTGTGTGGTTTTCAAGAGACATTTTTTTGACCTTCAAAACCACAAAAAATGATCCTTGCTTTAGACTAAAATACCATCTTTTTGAATTGAAAAAAACCCAACCCACTCCCCCCCCCCTTTTTTTTCCCTAAATCACTTCTTATTTCAGTAGTAATATATTTCCTTACAGTTGTATGTTTGGAATTGAATTTCATGGAATTGATGTAGCCAAGGTTTTAAACACTTCTGCAAAATGAATAATATAACCACTATATAAAAATCCCTGAGGTCTTTTTATCAGGAACTCAGACAAGCACTTAGAGAGACCCCTTTTCTACTCCCAATACTATGGGAAGTATACTCTGCACTTGACAAGGTGAAATAAAAAGGGATTCAGATAACAAAAGGATGGTAATAAATACTAATGCATACAGGAGAGTTGAGGGTAGGCTATGTTCAGGGCAGGATATTGCTCAAGTGTGTTTGGGAAGGGAAGTACTGACAGGGATTTTCTCTCTACTCCTTAGATCTGCTAACCTCTTCATGTGGGTCAGGGTTGCCCTGGCATGTGGGGGCAATCTCCTTTCATCCCACCCTGACCTCTTGATGCAAACAGAGGCATGAGTAAGGGAGATGAATGATTTTGCTTAAATGGCTGATGCTGGCTGCCAAGGAGGCAACCTGTGACAGAGGAGAAGAGTGGTGAAAGGCAAAAAGGGGTAGCCAGGATCAGGTAAGAAAAAAGGCTGCGCAAAAGCAGAGAGAAACATTTAGGCCCAGGGATGAGTGAAGCAGAGTTTTGATGGGATTGATAAAATCCAGGATGCAAGTGTACTTAGGAATAGCATGATTGTCGTTTTGATGCAAAGGCACTGTATGTATACTAGCACTGCAGATACTGATCATCTCTAAGCTGGTGCCAGAGGTCTGTCACACACACCAATTTGGAATTGCTGCCAGTTTTCTCAGTACAGTGTGTCCAGATGATTATTACAAGTCTGCTGTAAGAAGCATGCAAGTTATGCTTATATCTGATATTCAGACTCCAAGAAAGGGGCAAAGAAATGTAGGTCTTTTATGTGACAATTTTGATCAGTCTCATCAGGAAAAAAAATCTTTGTACTTGCCCATAAATTAAACACCTGTTGTGATTAAAATACAATAACATCATTTTCCGCTTGTTGAAAATATTTTGTATACAGGCTTTGGCAACATAATTTCTCCTCGCAGGAGGAAGACTGTAAAACAACCCAGCATTACCTTTCAGATGGTTATGCTATCACACTACTGTGTTGCACCATCAGGGTGTTGCGAAGAATGTCTTACAATGTGGAGCTACCCAAACCTAACAAGGCTTGGGAGCAACGTATTCCTTATTGTATGCATGACCTCATCGTCAAATGAAGATTGGCATTAGCCAACTTAAGATGATGGAAAGGGAGGAGTTGGCTTAAAATTCATCTCAGCAACAATAGGGTTCAGTTAAAAAAAAAATCCATTATTGTCATTGTCCTCTTTGCCTGTTCTACATGCAAATATTCTTTTTTATTTCAGCAGGGGCAATTGCCACAAAAATCAGGATGAACAAATTTCTCATGTACATACCAAAGCAACATCAGAAAGTGGTGTTCAGAGCAGTTGTAATGGCTGTTTGGGCTGCTCAGTGGGGCCATGAAGATCATGCTTTGGGCTGGGGGCAGGCACCTGTGACTGCAAGGCAGAGGAGGGAGCTGCCAGTAGCTGCCAGCAGCTCTGGTGTCAAGACTTACGCAAAGCATGACTAAAACAATGCCACTTCTGAATACAAGATTCCCCTATTTCTTTCTTGCTTTAGTGAGAAGAGCTCTGCAGATGTGGAGACAGGGACAAAAGCAGCCAGTATTTCCTCTCTTTCTACATGCTAGTCAGCCCTGTTCATGGGACACTGGCTCATCCCTCTGGCCTCTGAACTGAGAAAAGAGGATGCTCCTCTTCCAAGTAACTAATGAATCATCCCTTTTAGTACATGGCATGCATGACTGCATTGTTAAAAGCAGTCTTAATCACTCACTGAGAAAAATGTTATTGATCATTTCTCCCTTTTAGTTGTTAAGTGGAAGCCTTGGCAGTTGTGACTCACAGCCTATGTGATGTGGCAAGCCCTGAAAGACTTTAGTAGATTTTTAGATCACTGTAGAAGCCCTCTGCATCTTATTCCTTACATCTTCCTAGTATAGCTATAATTTAGAAAAAAAAAAAATCTTAGTTTTATATTATTCTAGAAATCATTGTTTTGCAGATAGATTTGGCCAGAACTTTACACCAAAATTCAACAAACAGAAGGATTTGTGATGGGCAACTGACTTATAGCAGGGGATAGGGCAAAACAGCTTCTGGGGTGGAGGAAGCCCGCCCTCCATTTTGCCTTTAGCTCTGTAGTGGTGTTGGACATGCCATGCATACAGCAGTTCACCCTGGTTTATGAGCATAGGACTATGTCAACAGAACAGTGAAATGAAGAAAAAATAAGTAGTGAGAGTAAATTTGAAGGTTCTTGACAGCTTCCTGGAAAGAGAATAATGGGTCTGAGGTACGAAATAAATTCTCTTGTTTATTTGGAATTGCCAGAGGCAGAGAAGAGTGAATAGGTAAAATGTTTTCAATTTGATATGAGAAAAAATGTATCTGTAGCTATTTCAAATGTAGACAGATACAATGATTGACATACTCATGTATTAACAGCATAAAAAGTACTAGGGTGAAAGATTATTATTGATGCCAAATGGTAAAGTTTTCAACTGGTGCAGGAGGACATAATTAAGACAGTCTATGCCCTCTTAAATCAGTCTTTCTATGTTTGTATGTTCTATTATACAATATGGCTGTATTCTATTATTACATCCAAATTATTTAATTGAATCAGTCACTTGTTCATTCCTCCTAAAAAGCAAAAGCAGCTACAGGGCCTCCATGGAGGATGAGGAGGAGTGAGACATGTAGAGACAATTCTGGTAGTGAGTGATTGAAGCATGTTTGTTGTTATAATTTTTTTTCTGTTATTTCCCACAAATAACCTTTCTCATTCATTCTGAACAGAGAGCTTCCCCACGTGCCCCTCCACAACACTACATGAAGTATTGCTGGTCAGCAGACCCCCTGCTCTCCCACCACAGCCTTCCTTAGCTTCTGGAAAATGGAACCAACCTCTGCTGTGAGCAGACACTTAGGAGGCAAAAAGGAACCCAGCTAGTGATTGATTGTGTAATGATACTAAAAACACATGCATTACACATCTTCATCATGTTTGACTGCAGCTGGGAACAAAGGTGATGTAAAATACTATATGATAATAGTTTTCTTTCAGCATCTTTGCTTAGCACTGGATAAGTAGCTTTTTGTTTCTTGGGCTGTCATTGTTGGGAAAAGTATTGCCATTAGCTGTAGGTCTTAAAAATATCCTTTAATATATGGAAAGGAAATGGGATTTATTTCGAGACAGACTCTTGCCCTGCTGGTGCATTGCTTGATGAATATAGTCACTTGATGGAAGCATGCTGCCATGGGGGAACAGCCTTTGGGATCTGTCCCTGCGTCAGCTCAGCTCTCAGAGAATGACAGAAACCATTGTGGAGGAAGCAGATGTTCCCAGTGGTATCACAAAGAAAGAACAGGCAAGAAGACATTTGAGAAGAAGGGCATCCTAGAGACTCTAGCAACACTGCATTTGGTGTCTTCAAGGGAGGATTCAGTGAGAGCAGAGATTTGGAGTGAGTCTTGCTGGGGGATAGCTCTGGGGAAAAGCTGAGAAGCTCCAGAGACCTCCCCAGCCATCATGGCCTTGGTGGGGGTTCACATTTTGTGTCATGACCCTACAGAGGGTCAGAAGAGTGTAACTTGTAGAGCTGAAATCCCAGCCATCCTCTGGATGGGTTCTAAAGGGTCCTAAAAGATCAGTAAGTAGTGAATAGTAACTATAAAATTCTAGCCTTTACATTGTTTTGTCTTTGTAGGAAATAGCTTGGGCCTTGACAGCTGAAAGTGGACAGACCTGCTATAATCATCTGTAGCAGTTTTTGCCATGCAGTTAGTTATAGTAGCCAGCACTTGTTCTTTGTGAGTAGCAGGCATCAGGGAACCAACATCTTTAATAAGAAACAGCAATTTGAACTTCTGACTGTGACTTTTGTTTGAAGTCTCTTTAATACTCTTAAAATATATTTCAGTTTAATAACCTCATTCAGGATCAATTTTTGCTTAGATTTGAGAGCACCTTTTATTATCTGCTGTTTCTTACATTTATAAAAATGGTACTTAAACATCAAAGGAACCTTTAAAAAAATAAGCTGCTTGGATCACTTCAGTAAACAGCTTATTGCTACTAATTGCCCACCACTTTATAAAACCTCTTTCTCTTTTATGGCTCTTCCATGCAAAGCCCCAGTGACACTGACTCCATATCTAGTATCCCAATATTTAAAGTATAAGACTGTGACCCTCAATTCATTTTTTCCCTTCCTTTACCCATATTTCTAAGTCTCAGCTCTCTTTGTGAAACTTCAGAGCCAGGCCATAGCATTGTGTATCTGGAGGATTCCCACTGGTTCCCACGTTCAACCACGTCTATGGTTATGGTCTCATACACCTCTCTGACAGAAACATCCACATGCTATCCACCTTTCCATGTCAACAGTGCCCCAAGCTGTGTTTCTACCTAACAGAAACACCAGTCCTTAATGGGATTCAAAAGTCAGGATGACCAAAAATAGCCTTGCTCATGAACCATGTGTAGTGGGTTTTCTCTTTCCTTAGTGTAGACCGGAATATTGATTTCAAAACCATACTGAGGTCAGGTCCCACGATGTACAAGAAAGCCAAGAGCCCAGCATTCAGTAGTGGGACATTTCTTTGAAGTCTTGAAACACTGAATGCCTCCTCATCTTTCTCTGCCTTGGGTCAGGCAACAAAACGCGTGTCCTGTACAAATTATTGTGGACATAATATTGCTGGCCAGTTGAGAAATAATGTAGCAGTAGATGACCCTCACCTCCTCCTAAAGACAAATGACCTTTTAACCCTTATATCTTACTATGCTGCCAGAATCCTGGGAATACATTACACAAGCTTAAAAATGTAAGATTTTAATACAAATCAGTATTGCCCAATTGCCTACCAAAAAAGGGGCTTTATTATTCCCTATGGGAAATCTCTACATTTGATCAGAAATGTCTAATATGAATAAAATGCCCTAACCTCAAAGAGTATGCTTGATTTTCCATTTCTTGATCATTCAAATCATCTGGAAAACCCATCAAGAGATTTTGGTGCATGAAACACATATGCTAGGCAGGTAGTTAAACCACCACTGAGACTTTTCCTAGGTTGGATGATTTTATTTGGTTTTGAAATCTTAAAAAAAAAATTATATGATGCTTTTCTTGCTTCTTTGGTTTTAAAACTTTTTGAGGCAGAGATGGCCCATGCTAAAACCTTCTACAATATATATCTAGTTTTGGGGGAGCCATTTCAGTGCCAAGCTGGAAGTAAGGAATGAATATTTATTTTTGGAGCAGGTATATCACTGGCATTGCTCTTACCATTATAGCTAACAATCGTCTAAGGAAAGACAGGTCTAGAAGCCAGGCTGGGGTTACATGACTTGGCAAATTGGGCTTCAGATTACTTAATCGTAGATCAGAAAAATTAGCAGCAAAACTCCAGGTGTTGTGCAAATTTATTCTACCCAACAAAATGTATTAACATTGTTTTAGAGCAGATACTGTCTTCTGGCCAGCTTTATAATGCATTTGATGAGGAAGAGTTTTGCCTGCAATCAACTTGCAGTCAACAGAAAGTATAAAACTGTTTTAACACTATAACCCACACTCTTCTTAGCTCAGATGATACAGAAATTCAGTGGTGCATGTGTATTTGTTCCAGATTAAATCAGTATTGTTAGCTGACCCAGTAATGCATCTAGCTGGCATTAACAGAAGGGAGCCTCAGCTGCTGAAGGGTTGATCCTTGATAACTGTGTAACCACGTGGCATTTCATCATGCACAGGAAATGCATTTGTTCCTTTTTCCTTCACTGATACCCAGTGCCTCTTTGCCCTAGGCTTTGGTATATGTATTTTATTTTCCATTAATAAATTAGATGGTTTGGGGTTATTTTTGCTTCAGTATTTTATGAAATTGCAAATTTCACCTGCTCTGTACCAGAAGAAGGTAAATGAAAGGTCCTATTCTTTAATTTTTTAGTGAAAACATTTTAGCTCCAAAAAAACCCCACAAAACAAAATACCCCAAAACCAAAAAAGCTTAACTGAGAATGATTTTTAATCCTCCTTTGTTTATAGCCAAGATCCTTCCTCGTGTCTAAAACATTACTACAATTGCTACATAGACAGGTTTGGCTAGTACTGCAAGAAAATCAAGGGCTGGCCAGCCAGCATTTAGTGTGCATAGACTTCTAACACTAAAAAACAAGTCTGGATGACTTTGAAAGGTTAACTTTATAATAACAGATACCATTAAGCATTACATGATTAGTGTAATGCTCTGGGTCTATTTGTTTACTGTTTTAAGAAAGCCTGTTAACCTCCTTTTATGGTTAAAATTCGGCCTCTTTATTTAGCAGCCTGTATTCTGACCATTTAAAAATGTTTAACTGAATTGCTGATGCGAGACATGTACACAGTGACTCTCAATAAAGCCAACATTTATTGCATCTACTTATGTACAAGGCCATGAACAAATAATGCATTAATGTTCAGAGAGAGAGGACAGTATTTGAAGCAGTGCTCTATGGACCTTCTTATTAAAAAAACCCAAAAACCAAAGAAAATAACCCATGCAAAAGCTTGTTATTGCACTTGGTTAGCTTTGTGTTTGAAAAAAACCCGATCCATGTCAGACCTTCAGCATTTTTTGCAGTTATGCAGAAGGGTGGCCAAAATTATGCCCCTAACTATTATCATTAAATTTAATAAAATTTAAAGAAAAATCTTCCAACATTAAATCAACATTAAATCTTCATACACTGAAAATACATTTAATGTTTCTGCTGTAACTAGGAAAGTCCTACTAATTTTAATAACCATTAATAATGACATGCAAATTGTCACTATTTCCCCTACTTCTTTCATTTGGCATTTAAACCATTTTGCTTAAAAATCTTTGAAATAATCTCAAACGTGCCTAGACTGATGGAGATGAATAAGTTTGTGTCTAAGAGGAGGGAAAGAGGAGCTACATATGCATATTAGCACATGCCAAAGTGAACAGATAAGTAACCCCAAAGAATCTGTTATTCAAAATATTTTAATTTTACTCTGCTGTGAAATTCCACAAAGCCTCTTTCTTGTTCCTTTTGACCCATTTTCTGTGCCATTTACTGGAAAGTACCTAGATGAATTGCCAGCTCTTCCTAATGTCTCTGGAGTAATGGGATCAGAATGGCCATGGTATCACCACATTTGAAAATGTTTTTTTTGTGGCAGGCTTTCAACTTTATGCAGAATAATTTCTTAGCTGAGGCATTTGGCAAAGAGTGTTCTGCATGACTCAGCAGCAGATCTTCTCCATCTCAGATTTTGGTTATATTAATATGAGGTTTATTTTTCACATGAACTTATACATATTTATGACTTAAGTTCCCTTGCATGTTGTTGGGCTTTCTCTAGTTCCAGTGCCTGTCTCTCCAGCTACTCCAGCAAAGCTACATGGCACATGCTACACAGGGATTCAGTATTGAGGTGGATGGAAAAGGTATCAGTGACTGGAGCAACTTTTTTGTTAATAGAGATAATTCTGTTATTCTGTCCTTAATTGGGGTTTCTTAGGGTGAGCTATGGAAACTTTACATCGTTCAGATTCTGTAATAGTAGAATGAAGTCATGACTTTGAGCTCTTGGATTTGGTATTAATGCTAGCCATGCAACCTTTATTAGTACACACACTCATGACTCATGCAAGTAATTGTACTGGCTTGAAAGAGGCTCTCTGTAGCACAGGAACTGGCCTCGAGTCACCAGCTCTTTATTAGAGACATCACCATAGAGCCAGCCAGGTTCTAAAGCAGCTGAGCAAACACACTCTCTCTAATACATACAGAGAGAAGTACTGGTGCTCTGGCCAACCTCTTCAGTACCATGAGTGAAGAATTATTTTTCCCTGTAGTGAGAAGGGAATGGGCCAGGGACCATTGGTGATTAGTTCAAGCATAGACTAAAACTACCCTATGGGTTTTGCCTAGGTCCTTAGGGAAGCAGAAGTGGCTTTTTGTGCCTTTCAATATCCCTTTTCCTCTGCTCCCCACTGCACACTTTTTGAACCATGGGGCAGTAAACCTCTAAACAGAAACAGACATAGATATCTCAAAGGTAGTTACGTTTCTTTGGCTTCTGACAAAATTAATGACTGGGTGGAGGTGAAAGATCCATGTCTGTGCTACTGGAAAGATCAGCAAGTTAATCTCCTGTTCAGCTCTGAAGTGACCACAGCACATCCTGTGTGGTGGGCATCTTGAGTCGCCTTGGAGAGACAGAAGATGAAATTTCTGTAAAGTAAAGCTGTGGGAGATGTTTTTCATGGGATGATAGACTTAATGTCTTTCACTGCTCATAAACAATTTGGTTATCACCACCTAACTGGTTGCAAATAGATTTACTAATTTACTAAATATTATTAGTAATATTTGACTCTTCTATAAAGCTTTTCATCTCAAAAATCCAATATCTTTTCACCATCGATATCAGTATTTCCTTTTTTTTTGTAGCTGGAGAGTGCTACACAGAGAACAGTTTTGGGCGGACTACAAAATTTTATACAGTTCCCAAGTCTAAGACTAGTGCCCAAGCAACTGATTATTCTGAATTTGCTAACAATGGTTTAAAATCATCCAAAATATTTTTCCAGATTAAACACATTTATTTCTGCTACTAAAGCAGAGAGGGAAACAAAAAGTCAGTAACAAAATACTAAGAGTTCAGTCTAAACTGTCAAACTCTTTTGAAGGCAAGATATATCCTATAATTTGAATATTTAGCTATTTTCTATTTTAAAATATAGTCTATGTAAATAGTAAGATCAGTAACAAACACAAATTTTCATAATTTGAGAAGTCTGAAATGTCTTTTAGCTGTTCTTAATATCTCAGTACTCCTATGGCTGCTGTGGAGTAGATGTACCCTATTTATGCAGGTGGCAGGCAGGGAGGGACTGGTACCTGCCATGTTTAGCACTTGTCCAGCAAGGTCTATGTGCCCCCATTATATAAGAGTTGTCCATATGTGCTGCTAAATAGCCCTGCCTTCAGCTGAAAATACATTTTTGCCCAAATCTGCACTTCATAAATCTTCCAAATTTTGTTGTACACCTTTCATAGAGTCATTGAGGTTTGTAAAGACCTCCAAGATCATTAAGCCCAACCTTTGACCAAATATCACCATGTAAACTAAACCATATTCTTTAACCAAACTGTGTTCAACTGAGTTTCATAGAGCTCAACTTGAAAGGAGAGAGCTTCAGAAAAAGATATGGGTAAATTTGAAAGATAATTACTGAAAGTATATGGAAC
Organism: Sterrhoptilus dennistouni; assembly: GCA_013397095.1. NCBI lineage: Eukaryota > Metazoa > Chordata > Aves > Passeriformes > Zosteropidae > Sterrhoptilus > Sterrhoptilus dennistouni. The sequence goes on along the minus strand of VWZU01000208.1, from coordinate 542,815 downwards.
AGCACACAGTGACAGTCAAAAGTGTACAGTTTAAGGAAAAAGAAAACCAACCAGAGGCTGATACCTTTTATAAACAGGACACTTAAAAACATCTTGAAAAAATGGGATACTTTTCCAATGCTGCACATCGTGAACCAAAGGAGCTTGTGACCAAGCAATTTTGAGGTCAGGAATTTTACATGACTCAAAATAGTCATCTGTATAAACACTGAAAACACGTAGGACAAAAAATAGCCTGGGAACTTGTAGGCCATAAGTGTAAGTAAGCATATGTAATGTGCATATACCACACATGTTCCTTGCCATTTTCTACCAAATGACAGTGGTTCATTGTAGCTCTCACTTGGGGTAAAAGATTGTGTGAACACCAATACTTGTAAGCCATGGCCCAGACATCATTGCTTTTTATTTGACTATATACATAGCCATTGAAAACAAAGAACAACTTCCCAAACTCCCAACAAAACCCTGCAGTTATCTATTGGAAGATCTGAGAATTACTGGTGCACACTGGGCCATCCTGAAAACTATACAGTCAAAAGACTGATTTCAGTTCTGTACTGAAAAAAATGCTGGCTTTTACAGATATGCAAGAGGTTGTTGTAGTTCACACTCTCAGTCTTCAGCTTGTGTTTAAAGGATAACGTACCTGTTCCCAGCTGGTTTTGGAAAAATTTTTGCTGTGATTGTGTTCTGAGACTTTCTACCAACAACTGACTCTTTAGAAAGGCACCTTCTAACCCTCTGGTCACCAAACCCTTAACAGAGTTTATCAGCTTGGACGAAATTGAAGTTTACAGCTTCCATGCCTGAGGACCCAGCCTATTTACCAACAGCTGAAAATTCTATTGAATTTTAGGAGAGCACGTGTCTTGGTTTAGACAGACAGGTATGTGCCAGGAAAGATTGGAGTCTCCTTGGAATGTAAGCCCCCCACCTTCCCTTTCCAAATTATTGTAAATTTGCAATTAAAAGGCTGTCAGGCAAAGATTTTGGGAATAGGTATAGCAGTTCTTTACTAGGGATATTTAAAAAAAAAAAAGCAAAGCAAAGC
>VWZU01000208.1:437803-537473 GCA_013397095.1 Sterrhoptilus dennistouni | reverse complement strand
CAGGCTGCCTCCCGTGTTTTAGAAACCGGCTTTTCCGGCAGCTCTGCCGGGCTTGGGAAGCCAAGTTGTGACACTCATGTATGAAACCCTTCTGGCTTGCCCAGATCCCCGCCCGGTGCTGGTCGCCTGCAGTTGTCCCGCGGCTCTGGGGGAGCTGGCAGGAGACAGGGCAGGTGCCGGCGCGGCCCCGGCCCTGGGCGGGGGATGCGCGGAAAAGGGTTGAGTCACGGCGGCGGCGGGCAGGCAGCGCTCCGCATCCCGCACCGCCACAGAGCCCTGTCTGGGCCGCGCAGGAGGCGCTCACGGATAGAGAGAAAACCAGCTGCTCTCCCCGTGGCGTCTGCTGTTGCTTCCAAAGCGTGCTGTCTGTGTAACACCTCTGCGAAAGAGCGTTTTGTTGGAAACGGTGGTTTGCTGTCTTTATCTGCCGTGCAAAGAAGCGTTGCTACAAGAATGAGAGTTAGGGGAGATAAAGTAAGCATACCGCCAACATTTTTAGTATAAAACATACCTCAGGTTATTTTTTGGTCGTAGACTCTGAGCATGTGAAGATCTTTGTCTGTTTGGAGCTTCGGGTTTACAAGGAAGACCTTCCTTCCTGAAGCTTAATTGGAAGCCCTGCTCACAAGCAGGGAAACTTAGTATGGGCCTAATTAAACATTGGCAGCAGTTAACTGGGTGTTTATTACCAGGCCATCAAGGAAGGCTTCTGTGAGAGAGGAAAATTCATACAGTGCCAAAGGATATTCCCCCAACTGTGAATTCAGCTAAGACATTTTATAAAAGTTTAAAATCAGTGCTAAAGTTTCTGTGTGAGAAAAGTACATCTTTTCCTAAAAGACTGAACAAATAGTTGTTCTCCAGTTGCTACTGAAAATTACAGGAGAGCTTGTTGCCAGGAAGGTGAAACAGACTTCTTCCTGCCTAAAAATTAAATAGAAAAATACCAAGGTTTTTGAAGGTATTAACCTCTTAATTGCTGAAAAGAACTATGCTTTTAAAAGTTCATCTCATACTAAAAAGGGCTTCAGGCATTTTGTAAAAATAGCGATTGTGTGCACAACCTTGTACATACATCCCATTTCGACTTGCACTCTGGTTGGCAAACTGTGACAAATATGTCTGCAGTACTTCAGTAATTAAAATCAATCTTAGGTTATGTGAGGTGTTTTAATAAAGAACATAGTTATTAATATCTTTCATGTGTCTGGTGCAGTAATTTGAAGGATAAGGAACCTCCTCATGACCGTTTTGTTGTCCATCATTTGTGTAGCTGACAAAACTCCTCTGCCTTTCTGTCACTGAAACATAGCTTCTTGCATATCTGTTTAGTTTGTTATATGATTATAGGTGATGCCACCCTTTCTAGCTACAGAGCTAGTCATTAATGGTGATAATAACTTGAGTTATAAAAGCATGTTTTTTGAAAAAGGAAGTCTTTATTACATTCCTTTTTGTTGTAACTCAGCTGGGTGGCAAGCTGCAAAGGAGTAAGACAACAGCTACAAATATATGGTTTATAGTTTCTGATTCCTGAAGTTTCGAAACATTGGATGTTTCTTTTTCATACTACTTCTCTACCTTGATGACCATTTTATTTCTTCCAGTGTTGCAATTTCTGTTTTCAAAAGCATCTTCACTTTGAATGACACGTTTTCAAAGTAGAAAGTATTATATACTGAACATTACTTATTTAGTTTTTGAGTTTAGTATCTCCATGCTGTCTTCAACTAGCTCCTCATTTTACGTCCTTTCCCTACAAGCTTCTAATTTTTTTTACAAGTTTCTAAATTTTGTGTGTGTTTTCAACTTGACCTCTCAGGGATCCACCTGTTTTGTATGTTTGCAACATAAAACTCCCTTTTGTATGTTGTTGCCGCTTCCAGGTTTCATGCATTGTTCATCATGCTGATCTAGAAAAAGGTAGTTTTTCCCGAAAGGCATCTGCATGGAATGTCTGAGACATGACTCTCCTGTTCAAATAGTTTGGTTTTTGTCAGCGGATTCCTTGGAGAGCAGTCTTTTCTTTGTGTTCGACTTTGATGCCCTTTGTGGGCATTGTGTCATCTCTCTGTTGTTAATCTACTACTGGGACAGTGGCAGTTGCCTCTGGCCTGTTAAAGCAGAGCTCATTTCTTTTAATTGCAAGGAGGAGGTTTTTATTTTCAGCTGGTAGAAAACTGATTACTTTGACCTCCTTCTGAGCCTTCTTCCCATTGCTTATGATTTTTTAGTGGACCACTCATCTATTGGACCAGTGTGACTACTATTTACATTATTTTTTGCCTCCGTTATTTGTCTTTAACTGATTGTCTACAACTGTTGGTTACTGTGCTTTTCTATTGCTTTCTGTTTCTAACTAATGCTTGAGTTTTTGGTCTTGAGATCTTGGTGTCTGGGGGAGAACAGGTCTTTGCAGGCATTTCTGTAGCTCAGGTAGTACAGCTGCCTTTTCTCATACTCCAGGCTCAGGTACAGAGATATTTGCTTGTCTGAAATCATTGTGTCTCATACCTGACTTTAATTTTCTTTTCACATTTGTAAGTACAGGGCTCTCTAGATAGCATGTTTACTTGGATGGATTCTGAACTGCAGCTGTGCCTCTGCCCTCTCTTCAGGAGTCCAAGGGAGCATGTGTGCCTCTTCCTGGGCACAAAGTGTGCTTGTGTGAAACTGATGGCATGATGGGAAAGAAAAGTTTTATGCCCTCTTAAGTCAGGAGTCATTTCATTTTACAGAGTCATAAATTAGTGTCACGCTGCTTTAGAAGTAAATGGTGTTAGTGTTCTGTATGGCAAAATACCCTGTTCCTAGCACTGAGAATTCTTTGGCAACAAGGGCTTTGGCCTTCTTACCTTTTCATTTTTGTGTCTTGTTTGTTGCTTCAGGGCCTTTTTATGGCTGTAGTAGTACCCTTAGTAGTAGTATTTAAATCTGTGCTGGAAAAACTATTAAATCTGTATTTTTTCACATCTTCTCAAGGCTTTACATATTTTTTCAGAGGTTTTAATTTATTCTGAATTTAAAATTGCTGAAAATAGTGTTCTGACTGAAAGGAATGTAGCTACAGACAGAAGACCATGCAAAAATGACGTGGTAGTGGTGCATGTTTTTACTCCCTCATCTTAAAGCATTAACTCAACTCATTTGTTATATAATTTTCTATTCCTTTTTGGAAAACAAGCTGCAGTCATTGTCATCCTTTTTGTTGGTAATGATGTTTCTTCATATTAGCTTGCAGTTTTGAGAAAACACAGAGAATGGCATTATGAAGTTTAGCATATTATTTCTACAACTCTAGGGCTAGCAGTAGAAACATGGGCTTCTCTGCAAAGTAAACAAATGTAATTGACAGCTAGGAGAGAAGTATGCTGGATCAAAGACTAACTTTGTGTTAGTCTTTCAATCCTGGGTACATCTTCAGGTGTCTAATGTTAATTTTGTAATTGTACATACACAGAAGCCTGTGTGGAAATTTTCTTTTTCTCTGGGGTTAGTAAGTCATTTATTTGATCTCCTGTCAGAAAAAAAAGAACATCATTCTGAGTCCTTTCATAGATCAGAGTCCAAATTGTTCAATGTGTTGTGATTCTTTTTTTTTAATTGAATGTGATGCCACAGTGGTATGTGAGCATAGCATGACTGTGTGTATGAACCAATTTGATGATGCCATGATGAATTAAAAAAAGACATTCCCAATCTCCCATTCTTTATTTGGATGGTGAAGGATATTTAAATTACGTTACAACCTTGAAAGATAATTTAATTTTTCATCTTGGCTTCCTTAACATTCTTCCAATTTTCTTATTTAATTTTCTTGCTACTCTATGTATTTTGCAAATGGATACTATGCACTATAAATTGAAAGTTACTTAATGGCCTTTTTCCTTTCCCCTCTTATTCCCGCGCATGGCACCCACTAGAAAATATTACCATTTGTACTGAGCTTTCTAAATCTAGCTTGGAATTATGCTTTCTCTTTTCAAGAGCTCACATTGATGTTTGAAAGGTTAAAAGGATTTTACCAGGTACTGTGTAATAATTTCTGTCATATAATGCATGCAATAAGACATGCCATCCAGTGCCTATTAGTGTGATTATAGCATGTCTGAAGTGTTTCATAAAGCAAGTACTTTAAGCAACCACGGAGTAATAACAGTGTACAGTGGAGTAAAAACAGAAGAGCTCACATCCTGGAGGTTGTAATAATCTCAAATTTGTGGTGCTAGAGCTAAGAGCACTTAATATGCAAATCTCATTGCAAAATGGAGTCAACTCTGGGGTGAAATAGGATGGGCAATTAACAGTGTACAGTAGTGTTGTATAAGGAGTTAAGAGATGAAGAAGAGAGAGTGTGAATTGTTGTGGAAGATTCTTGGATTTGGAATGAAATGATTCATTAGGTGTGCTGAAGGTGTATGTTCAGATATTGCAGAAGTGGAGGTAGATGCTGTCTGTCTAATGAAGCAGTTGGACCATCTCTTGGTGCCAGTGAAACATTAGATGCAGTATTGTATTCTAGCTTATGTCTTCCTGGGAAACATGGCTACAACTTATCATTTGTTGTTTTAGATACTCTTCTTCTGACTGTCAATGGAACACAATTCACATGTTCATTAATGTAGTTACTTAATTTGTATTTCAAAGCTTTCCTGTGAGATATATGTTTCTGTGGGCAGCACTTCTTAGACTACAGAACAAATGAGGCAGGAGTTGGAGCTCAGGAGTTCCCTAGTTTGGGCAGTGAACAGGATCAACTTGGAAGTCAAGAGCAAGTTGCTCAGGCCTGTCTTATACTGAGAAAACTGTTCTTTACATCCAGTAGGAATCTCATTTCAGTTTTTGTGTCTGATCTTCCCACTGTGTGCTGCTTAGACCAGCTTGGCTTTCTCTTTGATGGCTGTAGTGGTGTGGCTGCTGTTTGGTGCTCACAAAGTTGTCTCTACTTCCAGGCTAGCCAGTCCTATTCACTCAGCTTCATTCTCAGATGTGTTGGTGGCATTTTGCTAAACTTGTGCCAGTTTATCAGTGTTCTTCCTGGACTGGGAGAGCAGTATCTTGACGTGGTCCAATGGGTGCTGGCCAGTGGGGAATGATCACCTCCCCTGATCAGCTGGCTGGGCTCCTTGTTAACGCAGTCCAGGCTGCTGGCAGCCGTCTCTGCAGACAGGGCACATTGCAGGCTCCTCTTTGGCTTGCTGGCTGACACAAGGCCTTGGTGCTTTTCTGCAGAGAGACCTCTGTTACTGCCAGGAGTTTTCCTTCCCTGGCACAGGACTCTGCATTTGTCCCTGTTGAATTGCATAGGCTTGCCCTTGGCCTGTTTCTCTGGCATTTCTAGGTCCCTGTGAGTGGCAGCCCTACCCTTGAGTCTATCAGCTGGTCCTCCTGGTTTGAGTGAAGAGTGTGCACCAGTGGTCTGTGCTGGGATGTACCTTGTTTAGTGTCTGTATCAGTAACCCTGGTTAGAAGTGCCAATGCCTTCACTTTGATTTATTTTGCATGTGAATAGTATGTCTGCTTACCCCCTTTTTTGCTTCTCCTGTTCCTAACTTGCAGAGCTTGCATACCTTGCCTATTGCTTTTGTATGCTGTACTAGAAGGAAATGGCATTCATATTTTCTTTAGAAGTAGGGTACAGCTAACATGAAAAACACATGGAGTAGGAAAACCCAGAGTATGTTGATCACTTAACTGATGACCTCAGAGGAGGCTGGAATGAGGAGAGATGGTTGTCTTCTCTTACTGTCACCAGCCCCCATAGCTTAGTGCTTCACTCCTCACTTTCCTTTGGCCCGTCTTCAGAGCCTTTCCAAAACTGAAATGTGTTTCACTGGGAATTAAGTCCTTAATCAGTAAACCTAACCTGTTAACGACATATTTTTTAGATTTGATAAATAGTAAAAGGCTGTTATCTTTGTTATCTTTCTTTGTTATCTTTGTTTTTTTCTGTGAAAGTTGAAAATATAGCATTCTTTTTAAAACAAAGCAGGAAAATATACTTAATATTCAAAGAATGGGAATCATGTATGCTGCAGATATCTTATAAGAGGTTATATAACTGATTTGTCTTCAAAAAGAGGATCTATTTGAGCAAGAAAATTCTTCTCCAGTTAGGATTTTGGAGGCACCAAGATCAAGAAACTAAAACTGACCTCTCTCTGTAGGTTTCAATCTATATATTTAAATTCTTTATCCTCTTACATTAAATTATAAAGTCCTTTATAGCATTGCAAGTATTTCCAGATGGGCTGCAATACAGCAGTAGCATTACTTTATCCCATTTGAGATTGTCCTACTGGAGCTAGATAAAGAACTTTTTGTTCTTTGTTGAAATTAGGATTGCATATACATATTGAGATAATTTTTTAATGATGTTTGCTTTGAGAATGCTTATTCTTCTGCCATCAGTGACAATGACATTCTGGAGATGAGTAAGAGAAGTTAAATCAAAATCAAAGTTATAGTTAAATAAGGATTATAAGATACAATCCATCTACCCAGATTTTGAATCACTTAGTATTTAAAGTTTATTTGCTTTTTTAATCTAAATCTGTAATTTTAAACCAATACTGTTGTTTTGATTTTCAGTATATTCATATAAAGAGTATATCTTTATAGGTCTTACTGATTGGCATGTTTTAACTTTGCCACAGGCTTGATTGTTGTTTTTATTTTTTTCCAAATCAAGGCAGTGTACCTGCTTATGTGCTTGTTGAATCAACAGGGTTCTCAAACTTTAGTTTTCTGTCTTTCATATATTTAAGGGCTTGTCCAGACTGTAGACAAGTTATCAAGAAAGTAGGATGATACCAGTTTTCTACTAATGAAATTTTTTAGATTGTTATCTCTACTGTTTTCCTATAGGATATAGCTTCCTATTTTAACATCACTGAGAGTGATACAAGGGCAGAGTTTAGCTAAAGTTTTATTTTGTGGTTCGCCTTCATGAGAGGAAATGGTTTAAAATCCTGGCCTTTGCTTCTGGCGTCTGCTTGGTTTTTTATGCATGGAGAGTGTTGGATAGAAGCTTCTGTTGAAGTGTTGTGCTGAAAATTATATAATTGCTTGTCAGCCTGTTCACTTCTTGTGGAGGAAAAATACCTCTCTATTCCAACAAGTAGAAGAGAGGCCTTTGCATAGGATATGTGCTGTGCTTTATTAAATATTTATTAAAATATAGACTCTTATTTTTGTCTTTGTCTTCCCCATCTATTTCAGACTCCAGGTAGAGGTGGGTCTCAGAGCTCAGATTCAGATTCTGCCGTGCCTGGAAATGCTGTGGACGTGAACAACGAGGGCTCCTCAGAGGTACCGTGCACCCTGCGTGGGGCTGTGGCTTCAAACTTGGATACTGTTTCTCTGATCCATGGAGCTGTTGAGTAACTTTTGATGCCCTTCCTAAATATCAGCTGTACTAAGCAAACACTTGCAAATGGCATATTCTAAAAATTGCTTGTTACTTAAATAAACAAAGGAAGACTAGGCCATGTTTATATGTAACTATTAATTAGGCTTATCTATCCAAGTATTCACAAGCAATGCTTCCTATAGTTCTAGAGATGAATTATTAAAATTAAAAGCAACAAGATGTAAGCTTATGACTCCTTGTTAATGAATCTTTCATGAGAGCTGCAAAAAACAAGGATTGACATTTTATCATGCTTGTACTCGAGTTTCACCTTGCTTCTGCTAAGCTATAATGTATACTGGAAACCTCTTCCTTCTTGTGAAATATCAAATATACTGGGTTTTATTTGGTGTTGGAGTATAAATCCTGTCAGTGTTTCATGTGCTGTATGCCATACTTAATCAACAGAATAAGTTGTTACTCTTGCTGCAATTCCATATTGCAATGTCTTTGTATTTACAGTGTTGTCTGACATTAACTCTGAAAAATGCAAACTGACTTCACTGGCTTTTGGAGCTCGTTTGTGCTAATGTAGCCCGATTACCTATCTTGAAAATGTTTTGAGCTTAACATACAAATACAGTGCAAGGTTAATTACCCCTATTACAACATTAAAGGGAGAAAAGTGCCCTTTCTTACACTGAATAAAGTTGTGTGATGAGTCAAATACTCCTGTGTGTGATATGATAAAAGGTAAGAGAAACTTTCACTGTGCTGTTTAAAATCCTGTCTGTGCATCTGCTTATTTCTTCTTTCTTGAAGCCTTACTGCAGTCAGTGTAATCAGACATCCCTTAATATTTTGCTGCATGTTCTACATATCACGCATTTTGGAGTCCAAATCTGTTTTGTGTGCATATTTAACAATTCCTGAAGCAAATAAATATTTTAAAATTGCAGACTAAAATCTTACTACTTTTGTGGTTGATTAAGGCATAAAAACATGCAATGAGATGATTACTTCTTTCTAAAGTTTGGCTGAAACGATACAGTTCCCATAACATGAGTGCAACATCGCTGACTGTACAGCCTGTGGGTGCCATAAGGTACCTCAGTACGGATGGAGCCGTGTTTTCTTGATGTGGGCTGAGCTTTCAGTGTGGTGATGTGCCTGCACTGTTGCCCCATTGGCTGTTCTTTCTACTCAGTCGAAACTGGGTCAGACCAAAGTCTGTCTTGCCACTCTTGGTATGCATGTGTTACATAAAAGAAGTATCTTTTAGTTGTCCATAATGCCATCATTTCTTGCATTGGGTATTATCCTTAACATAGAATTTGTAAGTCTGTTTGAAACTGAGCTCCAGACCTGGTGATGAGTTTTCAGATTCACATGCAACAGAACTCGAATCTGTTAGCCTTCCTTTTCCTTCACAGTTTGCCTGAGGTTTTTTCTCTCCTGGAGCTTCTCTTCAGGAGCACCATGATTGCTTTCTGAAGAATGTTTGCTGTTTGTTTTATTGTAATATTCCTGGTTTTCCATTATTATGCAGTCAGAAGTCCATTATGTTATTTTCTCTCCAGTTTCTTGGCTGGATTTTCTAATTTGTATTGTAGCAAGATTCAAATGGAGAATAATTATTAAGTCTGTGCAGATTTGTATGTTTCCTTTCTCCTCAAGCCTGATTGAAGTAAATCCTGACTTTAGAGAATTGTGTGAAACAGAAGGAGTGGGAAAGTCTGAATTCAGATTGTTAAACTGCTCAAGAAGAGGTAAAAATTTGCTCATGTCCTGTTTGTGACCATGTCAGCACTTCAGGTCTCAGGCAGACCCATAATGAAATCTTTTATTCACTGTGCAATCTGCCCAAGGAGGAAACATTTGAGTCTCTCTCACCTTTGCAGGGTAGGTCCTTGTGCAGCTGTGTCTGCAGTACAGGTATGGTAAACATTCCATGCTTGCAGCGAGTCTACCAGTGTAGACTCTCTGCCAGTGTATGCTCTCCTTAGTGTAATGCAACTGAGTTAGCTAGGCAGGTTTGCCTCAGCCTCTCCTGCTGCTGTTGCAAGCTTGCTTATTAATTTATAGAGGCATTTCTGCAATCTCACTGCACCACTCCTCCCTCTTTCTCTGAAACATCTGAACACCCTTATGGGAAACCTTGCAATGGATGTGACATAATGCCTTGTGATGCTGCATTCACAGTTTGTTATGCAGCTTGTTCCTCTGTCCCATGAGGGGGGCACCAAGAGTGTAAGGAAAACATAGTAGTATGGAGCATGGTCCTAGTTTTTATGCATGTTTTAGATTTATTTATTTTCGTGTCCTTAATAACTATTCCTTCTTGCGTTCTCTTTGGTATTGGTATGGTTAGTAAAAGTTCTCTCTACAGAAGGAAAACAGACTTTGCTTTTGGTGATTTTAGAGAGCATAAGATTTCAAACTTTCGATTCCAGATCTGGATTTTTTTTTGTCTTTATTAGTTTTTTAAAAACAAATATACATTTCACAAGGCTTAATCTGTCTGTTGTGTATGAAAGTGTGTGTAACTCCCACTGATCTGTCTGAACATTACCAGAGTGTGCACACTGGGATAGAAGGAAGACAGGAGCTTTGTGACCTCCCAGCTATTAGTGTGGGTCTTGTTTTTTTTTTTAAATAGCTTTGGTGACGAGCTGCTTTAAATGAACTACATATTTTGCTGGTGTCAGCCTTTTAAATTGTTTCTTTTGATTCCTTGCTTAAACACAATTTGATCTCACGTGCATGATTCCAAAGTATATATTCAGCAGAAGAATTAATTCATGTCTAGTTTTCTGGTTTGCAGTTGTCTGTCACGTGAGATATTTGCAGTATTGGAAGACTTGCAGTTATCGATATATACAGCTAGTATATACTTGCAGTCACTGATACATACCTTTTTTTATTTTTTTTTTTTTTTTTTAAGCAGCTTTTGCTTGATTTTGTTATAAATAAGGCTGTTTCCTTATTTGATTTTCTTCACATCAGACTCAGTATCATGATAAACATGGTGTTGGATCAGGCACATCCTTTGTGAAAAGAAATGTTTTGAACTTTTATTAGCAAACTTTTAAAAAAGTGGATTTCTAGTGCAAGATAGGTACATTGGGTAAAAGAGAACAGAGGGTGGTAATATAAAAAACTCAGAAAATTCTCTTTTTGAACATGTTTAAGAGCTTACATATTGCAGCAAAATTATAAAAATAATTAGAAAAACAAATTTTAGTAGATAATCTTACTGGATTTTTTTTATGCCCCCAGGAAAAGGCAAAGGCTGTTTCAGTTTTGTCCTTCCTTACACTTGATGTGTATTTGCACTGTATTTTTGAAGAGAAAACTTCACATTGTTGGATGTTATTCTCAAAAATGATGGAAGGAATCAATACTTTGATTATTCTAGAGTTAAGTTGAGATGTTATTTCAAATGTGAAATGTCAGCTGCTAAAGTGAGGAGGATCTACGACTGACCTGTGCTGTTCTCTTGAAGTGGTGTGGAGTCTCCTCAGAGCCAAGGCAACTTGAGTATGGCTTTTGATGGACTCCTCACTGCCTCTTGTTGAAGCAGAGGCTGTCAGTAGTGCTCTGTTGTGGTCAAGTCAACTTATTTTCTGTATTATCTGGTCACAATGCAAGTGCTGTACTTGAATAAGCTGTGGCATTCCTGATTGATGGTGTCAGTAGGTTGTGGGATGTGAGCCATAGAGGTGGTTTGATTACCTGAAGAAGTTACTGTTTTATTTAAGCTGGTTGTGTTTAGCATATTTTCTGGATTTGACTGTAGGGTTCTTGCCCACTTTGACTTTTTGTTTTTCCACTGACTTTTTGTCAGTTCCTTGGTCAGTTCCTTTCACTTGTCAGGAGCTGATGACAGCTTTTAACTTGATGAACCCGTGTATTGAGTGTAGCACTTGAAATACAAATTCATTTGTTTCTAGCTTTTGCTGTTTCCATTTGCTAAAGCTATGTTTCTTTGTACTGTGGTTCAGTAAATATCTGTGAGAGGTGAGAAACAAAGAAAGCAAATATATGTGTGGGTTTTTTCAGTTCGATCTTTTATTATATGAGAATGCCTAGAAGCATTGAGAAAGTGGGGAATTCTGTTAATAACTATAGTCAATACTAGTATGAAAAGTTTAAGATGTTTGACTACTGATAAGTCAAAAAGCAAGCTGATTGCTGATGGAAAAGAATAGTTAGCATTTGTAGCAAACACATTGAAACAGTAACACAGCTAGGCTGTCACACTGGGACAACATTATAACAATGATAAAATGTCATCTTATGTAGCAGACATATGAAACATTGCTCAGTTTGCTTTATTTAAACTGTTAATGTTTAGTGGCATTGCTTTTGGATAGTACATAGTACTAGGAAGAGTTCAATTACCTTTTGTTGGAAACAGTGCTGAAGAAGCTTGTGAGTTCAGGATTTTTGCTAGTGGATTCTCCTTAAACAAGGAGATAGGAGGTGTTGCAAGGCCAGTGTTTGGTTACACTTTGTGAGACCTGAAAATTGGTTACTTGGTTAACAAAAGCCATAGCACCTTGCTTTACATTTTACCTGTTGTTTCTTTGCAACCCCTTCTTCCACTGATACATCTATCAGCTGATGAAAATTTTAGCAAGTGCCTCTCTGTTCTCCTTGCTCTTCCTTCCTGTCTTCCATGCAGTGAGAGTTGGTCTTCATTTTTCAGTCACAAGCATTCACGCCTGCAGTGTCCTGTTGTGGGAAAGGTTTCTTGCTGCTCTCTTACAGCCTGATTTATGGCCATCTTCTTGGACAGCTCTCTGCAGCCCTCTTTTTCAAACTATGGTCACTGGTGAAAATGTCAGTATAATACCCTGCCCCCCAAGCTGTGATGAAGCCTTGCTTTAAAATACAATGGTCTATTCAGCTGCAGGAATAACCACCAAATATCTGTCCACGTTTAGCTAACTTACCAAACAAATGCTGTTTGAAAGTCACACTCATCACCAAGTTCCCAGACATTGTTTCCCAACTCCCATGTATGCAGTGGCATCACTAACAAAAGCTGTGTAGTGGCTTCTGTTTTGTTTTCTTCTTTTTTTAAAAGGAATGATAGGTTTCTGAACTGTGTCCTGCATTTCCTGACAGTCTCTATTGGACATTCAGAACATCTAAACAGTGAGTCAGTATAGAGGCATAGTTGGAGACTTCCTGTCCTGTTTTTATCTGAGGCATCCAAAGCAATCGCTGAATGATACCCCTGCAGCATTTAGAATATAGTGGCTGTTAATATCTGTTGTCCTATCTACCATTGGGCTAAATCTAAGACAATTTTCAGACATCTCTTTTGGGTTGTCTTCATAAATTTCCAGATGTTTCATAAGAATGTGTTTCTTGGCTAATACAAGCAAGACATGACCTTGATGTTTTCTGAATAGGCTTTTCATAGCAGAATTGCAGAGAATATGCAGAAGTTGGCATAGTAATTGTGCAAGAAATTTGTAGTTTAAGTCAGTCTTTAAAAAAACCACATTCTTTATTTTTTTTTCCTGCTTGTCTCTTATTGTAGATGCAATCAATTGAATCCACTGTTTTTGTGCATGCCCTTTAAATGTTGCAGACTGTTGTTACACAGAACATCATGTTACTTCTTTAAAGCTGATATTTTATTCTCCTTTAAATTGCTTCTCAAATTAGGTTGTGGTGTCTCTTTTCACCTCAACTGTACTTGCCTGCTTTGCACACAAACAAAATTTATTGATTGAGTTACATTAGTACATTAACTTCCTTCAACATCTGAACAGTATTAAGAGAATGAAGAATTAGGGATACTGATTTGATTTGACTTGGCCATGGAATATGACTTTTCTTTAAGAAATGGAGATCCCACTGGATTAGAATTTCTAACTCATGACAAAATGGTTGTCTTGTAGGTTGTGACACAATTTTAGTCTTACTCATCAATAGCAGTAAAAACATAAGAGAACTGAACTAGAAATTATATTGATTCTATTCTTCTCAGGAAGATTCTGCCTTCTTTTCTAGGAAGAAATCAATTCTACATTCTTCTTGAACAGCTGTCTGCAGCCCTCTTTTTCAAACTAGGGGTTGAAAAATATAAATAATATATATATATCTATAAATATATTAAAAATACATATAAAATACTGTATACCTTTGCTCTCTTTACCCAGAAATTTAAATACTTGTACAATTGAAATGGACTGCAGGTCTTAATTATACTCAACATGACCTTTTAGCCTACTTTTCTAATGATTAAATAGAGATGTTATCTGAGAAAACCACTGTCATCTTAACTGTTTACATTAACACAGAGGAAAGGGCTTTATCTGGTGAAAGACATGAAAAATGTCAACTATATTTTCTTTTTAGCAATATATAAAAGGAGTGACCTAATTTATTTATTCTTTAACTTAAAATATGTAATGATTTTTTAAATCAATATTTAAGCCTTCTGAAATAAATTATGAAACGTAGTCTTGCCCTTGCTGTCTAGGCAGACTGTTTAATCTGCTTCTGAGAACTTCCTGAGGATTCAGTTAATTGCTTTGATACATATTTGGAAAATACAATCTAGCAGCTCCTTGATGCATCTTTCAGCTCTGAAATATCTTTGCTGGCCCTAAATATATAGTTTCTGCTCTTCCATCATGTAAAATGTTTCATAGTTTAAATCACTGTGTAACTAGAGAATATCTGGCTTTTTGCTTGGACTTACTGTTTGAGTGCTGGTGAAGACGTGTATCTTATATTGAGGAAAATTGTGGAGGTTCACATGCAGTGGAAGAAACATAAATGGTGAGCTTACTTTCAGTTTTCTCAACGTGCTGGACTTTATTCACAGCATACAGCTTATTGTACAGCTGCGTGAGAGTTGCTAATCTGGATTCTGAGAGATGGGCAAACACAGGTCATGGCCAGAAGGTGTTGCAGCCCTGGGCTTCAGTCACTGCTATTGGCTTTTTGTTCATGCAGCTCACTGGAAATAGGCTGTAGCTGGAGGTGCTGGCCTGGTATTTCTGGAAGGTCAATGGTGAAACTTGGACACTCAAATCTATTTAAACTTAAAGCCTTGTCATGTGAATGCCAAGCATGCAAAAGTGTATCCTGGTTTTGGTTTGGGCTAAGCTGTCCTATAGCATGTATGTAGTAGAATAGTCGTGAATGTTTTCCTTATGGTAAAAGTGTCACTTAGCCTGAAATGATTCTGTGGGGTGGAGGTTGTTTTTTTTTTTTTTTTTTTTTTTTTTTTTTTTTTTTTTTTTTTTTTGTTGTTGTTGTTTTGTTTTTGTTTGTTTGTTTTGGTTTGTACAAGATGTTGTAGAAACTTTATTAGTGTCAGTAAATGAAGCTCTATGCTATATGTAGGTATTTGTGCTGTTTGGCTCTCGACCACACACAGCTCTAGATCAGCAGCAATCATAGCATCCTAAGTGGGACCACTTATTCAATTCTAAGCAGTATTAAAATGTGATTGACTACACTATCATCAGATATTGCTAGAAGGTGCTAAGGAAGCTAAGTTGCTATGGCTGTGACTTTAAAACCTAAATAAGGTGCCTTGTCCCTTGGATTCCAAGGACCTGAGCACATCTGAATTCCATCCTGTAAAAACTGTTTTGCCCATAGGACTGTCTTTCAAGAGGTGTCATCTGTCTGCCAGATGGCTCCAGTTTTAATTTGTGAAAAAGGAACTTTGAATGAAGTAAGCTGTGCTCTCACTCATTAACTAATTAAGGCAAGATTTCATATTAGCTCTAAAAGACCATTTCATTAAAGCTTAGAGCAAAAGGAGAGCAGTTGGCAGATAAATAGAGATTGAATGCATCTGTGTATTGGTGTTTCAGGCTCCAGTTACTGATGATGGAGCCCTAGGAGTTGCTATGCTGACCATACCTAAGGTGTACAAATTTGTTCAGTCATATGACTAATTTCTTGCTCCATTAACTGTGTTGAATAGCTCTGCATTGGCAGGGATTGGGGAATAGACATCTACATGTAAATGTTGGCTTTTTTTAAAAACTCAGTTGAGAGCCTTCAGCTGATGAAAATAAATCATTAAAAGTAAGACAATATTCTGAAAAGGCTGAAATTTTCAAAATACTTCTTTACACAGCCAACCCCATCACTGTGAGTCCTACAGAGTAAAATAAGGAGAAGACAGAAACCCAGAAACCATTCAGTCCTACACATTCATTTTCCTGTTATGTACACTATTTCTGCATCCAGTTTAAAATTGTGTGAGGATTAGGAGCACTCTCTGGTAGCCTGCAGTTGGTCTGGTTGTGCACTTGTCTGCCTGTGGGTCTGTGCCCTGCTTTTGCTGGGCGCTGTGTTTCAATGCTGTAGGTCAAACTTCTTCCAATAGTTAATAGCTCTGTAAATTATTTTAGCACACAACCCTGAAACCCCATGCTAGTTTTTGTAGTGAGAGTTTCCTTCTAGTGTTGCTTTCAGTATCCTGGCATACTTCCCAAAGAATGCTGTCTTCATGATTCATACAAATATTAATGTTACCAGAAAGAAATAATTTACCTTGAATGGCTTTCAGGAGATAGAGCACTGAGAAGCTTAACTTTATTAAGCCTGAAAGTAAATCTCAACTATTAGAGGAGAAAGGTAGATTTTTGTTCTTTGGGCTTATTTGTAAGTCTGTCTTGAGAAAGGAGAGTAAAAAAACTTCTGGTTCTAAAAAAGCTTTCACGGAGTCTGAGATCTTTAGTGAAATTTGGCATTATAACTCAAGCTGAGTCAAGATGCTTTCCTACGAAACTTCTATGTAGCAGTTTCTGTTCTGCTGTGAAACCCATGTGTTTTGCAATCTTTGCACTGAATGAGGCCTGTCCCACACAGACAACATGGTACTCTGGTGCTTGATGCTTGGCATGGCTCATGGGGCTCCTGAAAGAGGAACATTTCCCTTGGGATCAGAAAATTGGGATTTGAAGTTTAGAGTCTCACTCATTCTCATTGGAATGCCTGGTTTATTGGGTCAGGGGCTATTTTGAGCTTTAAATTGTATGCTGTCTCCTAGTTGGTTGTTTGTGCATGTATATTGGGGTTTGGTTTGAATGCCTTTTTTTTTTTTTTTTTTACTTCTGTATATTGCTTCAGGAATTCTGTGGTGATCTCAAGAACTCATTTCTGGTAAAAACTAGTGATTTAGTTGTTGTGGTTTTTTTTTTATTTTCTGTGAGACTGACAGACATCTGCAAAATTCTTTGAATTCAGTAGGTTGTCATTTCTTGGTTAGAAGATATAAAAACAAATCCAAGAATCATCATGTAACTTCTGTTAGGCTCTTTTTTTCCTGTGTAAAGTGTAAGATAAAACCCAATTAGAAACATCAGCTAGGGAACCATGAGTTACGGTGCAGCACTGAAGTGATGTAAGTGATGTCTTTGCTTTAATAAATGAAGAATGTGAAATACCTTTCACTTCTCTGTGGCTGTGCTTTATGCAAAGTAATCCCTAAGTACATGTTAAAGGGAAACCGACCAGATTTCAAGATACTCTCATACTTGTTTCGTCTGTAAAGGAGTGTTAGTTAAGGTATCCAGATACAGGCTTACCGGGAAGGATGCCTCAGCTCCTCCCCCAGGCTGTGATGACCAGTATTACACCTCTTGGTTGTAGCAATCTCCTCTTTATCCAAGACAGGTGTCGTCCTGATGTAGGAATATGTTGGACCTGATACAGATTCCCACAAACTGACAGAAATGTTAACTAAATTTAAGCATCTTGACTGTCAGGTTTCTTCCCCTCTTCTTACGTGTTTGTCTTTAGAATAGAATACGCTTTTGAACATATTTACAAAGCTCATTGCAAGATGATACTGAGAGATATTTTTTATTTGGCTGTATTTAGTTTAGTGGGTTTTTTTAGAGACAAAATTAGTGATCAAACAACCCAATTTCCCAAACAAGATTGTCACAGGGGCTGATAGTTACAGATTCAGGAAACTTACATACTTCTGCCTGTTATTGCCTGCTGCCAGGAAGATCCTGATGATTCTGATATTCCTACTCTGAAGAGAACTGAGAGAATTAGTGCTGCTGACAACAGGGTCGACATTGGATATTATCAATCTGTGAGGTGCAGCTGGTTCCTGAGTCTGTGCAGTTTGAGGCTCTGATGTATGAGTGGTAGTTGTCTGCATCTGTAGGAGCTGGTGTTCCTGTCCACCTCTGTGCAGGAAAGATGACATTTCCCATGGCAAGGGCACCTTGTTGCTGAAGGGTGATGGCTCACTCTGTTACAGCCTGTATGTCAGACCTCGAGCAAAATCTGCATTATATTAAGGGTGAATGTGAGAGCTGACTCCCTCAGTGCCAGGTCCCCCAAAACTTAGGCCAGTCATGATCATGACAGTGCTGCTGGAGAGCCTGGGACTGGTGAGTGATGCACTCTTTATTCCTGCTTGTGTGAGAGGAAGACAGTTTCCAACAAAAAGAGGAGGAGATTTTGTCTGTGTTTCCCCCCTCTGCCAATGACAGTATGCCTGCCTCCCCAGCGCAGGCTCACAACAGCAGCACATTCCCTTTGCTCAGCAGCTCTGCTCTGCCTCTGGCCCCTTGTCCTTGTGGACCTTGCCTTCAAATCTGCCTGCCTACCTGGGAAATCTTGGCTGGCTTTGTCCAATAATTGAAATGAATGATTGCTGTCCCCCTGGGCAAATTGCACATGTAATCTATTCTTTCCTCTTCTCTAGGGCTCTAAATTGCACCGAGTAAACCTCAAGCACAATAAAACCATAAAAAAGAAAAAAAAACCTCACCCAAAATCCCCACCAAAAAACAAAACCCCCCCAAAAAAACCCAAAAAACAAAGGAAAAAAACCACAACCCCCCCCCCCAAAAAAACCCCAAACCAAACAAAAAAAAAACCAAAACCAAAAACAAATGAAAACAAAACAAGCAAATAAACAGATTTTGCTGTTTAAATGAGAAGAGATAAAGGGCAAAAGGAAGGAGAGGCCAGAGGAATTTTCTACACTCATTCTTTCTAGATGTGCTTACTGGAACTATGAAGAACATATGCTTTCCTCTATGAACAGCAGATATTCCCATCACTGGGAAAGTAAACGCCACACTGAGAACTGCTTAGTAGAGTTTCATCCCAAAAGGATGCTGTTGCACTGTCATTGTATGAAGCTTTCTGTATAAAGCTTGCTAGGGAAAAAACCCAATCCTGTATTTTGTGACCCTCTATAACCGTGTCATTGTCAACCCCATTGCTGTTTGCTGTGTGCCAGGAAACTGCCTCTGTTTCTTGCACTCAGAGTGACTATCACTGACATCCTATGCTAATTGTATCAGATAAACATTACTGGGAACCTAGTAGCTGAACAAATTTTCTGTATGTATACTTATATATTAGTTAGCTTGATTTACTCTGGAGTGAAAGTATGCTGATCAACTCTGCAAATAAATAAATGGTTGTTAAGGTTAAGTGCCTGTTTCCTGCTTAGGAAAGAGTACACTGTTTTGTTCGGTTGTGTTGTGGCAAAACTAGTTTTCCATATGATATGTGGTGGACTTGACAAGCCACTGTATTAGTAATTAATTTAACACTAAATAAATAATAGAAGTTATGAAGGTTCTGTTTAGAGCTTTGGCTACATTTGAGTAGCGGAACATGGTAGTTTTCTTGGGTTAAAACCATGTAAATATTGTTGAATTCTTAGTGACTTGTGGAACAAAATACTGGGAATGCAAAGTAAATATGTGAGCACTATTTGTGGTTATCAACATACACATTCAATATGTTCACTTTGTGCTAATATTTAAAGTGTTGTGGCTTGTCTGTTAACATCCAAATGCAAAGTTAAGAGCTGAAAAGTGTCAAAACTCTTCATGTGTCCTTCATAAATCATATGTGAACCTGTGCTAGGTAAAGTGTGATAATCCCATTTAGAGGCGTGCTCTCATCTTGCATACTGGAGAGCCTTGGTTTAGTGTTAGAGTACACTACAGTTTGTAGAGGCATAAGAAACTTAAGGTTAACATATAAATGTAAAGATGCATATTTGAAATGAATTAAAGGAACAGGGGGCCTTAAAAAATTAAGGACAGGCATCCCACTTACATGAGGTCTTTTTTCCACTGCTTGGAATTACAGGGAGTATTTAATGTGAGACCAGGTTTTTAGCTCTTACTCTAGAATATCTCACTGTTGCTGCTGTGTTGCATTATAGGCTGAAGTGTAGATGGGAATTGGGCTCAGAGTTGGCATGATAACCACAGGTGAGGAGCCAGTGTAAAGTCCAGCAGTTAACACAAGATGTAATAAACTATGAAAAATTAAGTGGATAGTGCTTCTGGTAAGTGGCAACTTGGACATTTCACAAATGGTTAGAGATACATAAAGAGGAAAATAACACTTACTGTTTTCATTTTTGGGCTAATGGATAGAATGAGGGCATTGATCTGCTAAATTTCCACTCTGGTAGGCTTGTGGCATATATGCTGGATAGAAAATGGATTATTTCTGAATCTTAAGGCTGTAGTGATCTGATTTTCTTGATGTGGTATTTATCTGAATGGCACTTACCAATTAATTATATGAAAGATAAAAAGTGATTCTTACTTGTCTGGCCCATATTAAAATTGTTTCAATAGTAGTTTCAATATGGAGATAATTGATTTCTGAATAACTGTACTTTAGAGTGAGTCTTTGTATCACCTTTTTAAAGACCAAACTCAAGATGCTACCTTCTATTTGGAATAAGAATGTGATTTTATGAAAAGTTTTATGGAAAATTGTTTTGTTGGGGGGGGGGGAAATTGCAGAACAGTCCTTTTTATTTTGCTAAATAAAATTTTGTTGTTAGTATGTAATGGTGTTGGGGAAAAAATCTCACTGAATAATGGAATATGCGTTTTGCAGGCATTTTTTAATGTTTTAATTGCAAAATTAGAGCATGAAAGGATTAGTATGAATCTTCAAAATTGCATTTACAATGTGCAAACAAAATTTACAGTTCTGTATAAAAATAAGATGAAAAAGAAATGTGGCTCATTTTTTTTTTTTTGTTTTGTTTTTCCTTTTTGTAATAGGGCTTTATTTGTCCTCTCTGTATGAAGTCTCATGGATCAGCGGAGGAGCTGTTCAAGCACTATGAAGCAGTTCACAATTCTGGCATTGATGCAACTCATGGAGGGGAAGGTCATCTGTCACCAGAAAGGTGAAACTGTACTCATTTGTGCATGTACTTTTGTGCTGGTGTTGAGCTGCTTCTAGTTACACTAAAGTTTTATTAATTTGAACTTATGCAGTCAAGTATTTAAATGTTCATGTCCCATTTCCAACTAGAATTAAAAGGCAGCTTGTAACTTAAGTTGTCTGATACTGATCTGACGGTAAGTGAAAATCAGATGAATGTGTTTATGATATTAAGCCACCTGTTTCTGATTCCGCAGATGATGCAGTTTTACAGACCAGAATGATTTTTACAAGTATGGCAGAAAAAATAGAGGTTTTTCCTTATTTCTGACATAGAGCTGAAATATCATCATCTGAGAGTGGAGAGGACAATCCTAAAGACACCAGAAATCCAATTTTGTCCCTAGTTAATTAGGGTACTTACTGGGTAGTTACAATATCAGTACTTGCCTAAATAACTTCCCTTGTTACCTAGTTATTTGCAAATCTGAGAAATTTCTGTGTGTGGTAGTAATTCTCCTGTGTTTCAAAAACTCCATGCTGATCTTCAGAAATCTTAACTAGTTTATTCAGTTTTTTTTTTTTTGTCAAAACTGTATTGTTAAATACAGTTATTTTTCCCTAGGAAGAATGTCGGGTAGTTTTATTTTTGAGAGCAGCGGTATGTAGCAGGAACTGATAATGTGAAACATTTTCTAGAAATGTTTAACTGAGTAGTCTGAGTTGGTTTGGGAAGGTTTTTCTTGGAGGTGAAATTTCGATAGGTTTCCCCTTGCTTCCTGCTAATTTTTTTCTGTTCAGTGCTTGTTTTGCGCTGTTGTTAATAGCAGTCCCTGGTGCTGTTTTGTCACACTCCCCCAGACTCCTCTGGTTTGTACACAGGAGAGTCAGAATGAGCAGCACAGAGGTACACAGCACATGACCCTGTGGCTTCTGCTGATCCTGGGAAGTAAACAGTTCAAATGTTTTGTCACAAGCAGAAATGCAACCCAAAATGCTAAAGAAATACATATATTTACGTAACTAACTCAAGAGACTCTTTGGTGAGAAAAGAGTGTGGAAAACAACATGTTTCAGTTATCTGATACAGATTTGTATCTCCCCAGTACTGAGCAAAGCTGGCAAGCTAGTAGGAGCCAGCATTAGTAGAGGTCTTGGATGACTCCTTCCTTGTGGATAGCTGCCTTCTCTCTCAGCTGCTGCCTCAAAAGAAATCAAAATTTGGGCTTTATACAGGATAAAGTGATAGAGTACTTGTGAAGTCATATTGGGCGTCTGATGTGCACGTTTATTGAAGAATGAATGTTTCTTCTTTTTATGTCTGATTTAAGTATTTTTGGAGTAATTCAATTTAGACCTGAAGTGATACTTTTAAAGGATAATAGCATTCACATGGAAGAATTATTGGTCTTAACTATATTGCTTATGTAGTTTATGAAATACTTATTTGCATGCCTGCAAATTTCCAAAGTCAGCCAGATGTTGACTGGTGAAATTTGGTTATTTTTTCCCTGTCTCTTGACAGTTTAAGGACAAGTAGTTTTGTTTTCTGGCACATAATTAAAAAAGTGGACAAGGTCAGGGATGGTGTAAAGGGAGTCTGGTGAGAGCCATTGTGTAACACATGAGCTATATTTTCCTATTAGTATGGCATTCTTTAATGCTAAGAATTTCCGTGCTTGCTTGAAAAAACTCATTCAACATAAATATGTTTTTCCAAGCTTTGGAATTTCGTATTAAAGAAATATTGCAGCCTGCAGCAGGGAACCACTCCATTTACTCTCCATGTGTGAAGCTTATGTGTAATTCTTAGGACCAAGATTGTGAGGTGAAATTCCATATTTAGTCAGTATGAAAAGTTGGGTACTGGGAATTACACAGTTTCCTCTTCCTCCCACTCCCCAGTAAACTGTGATGAATAAGTTCCAAGCGTAAATCATGTAACTCTCCCCAGAGTGACTCAGCAAGGCCATTAGTACTCAGTACTAGGGTGGAGGCACTGGCATTACAAGTGGGAAAGCGAGTGGACCATAATGAAAAGGCACTAAGGATTTTCCACATGGTAGGCTCAGACGTGCTGAGAGGAGGAAGGGATTGTCACAGCACTCGCAGAAAAGGAGATGGGGTGAGGATTAGGATGACAGGAAGAAAAGCAAAGTTACAGTGCCTGTAGTGATCCCTTATACTAATTCCCTACCCGTGCATTTTCCACTGGTTAAACTAAATTCAAGTTTCATTGTAAAATGGTCAAGCAAAATTTTGTCAGGGATATCAAGGCAACTACTGTGGAAGGCTCCTTACATTACAACTCATTCCTTTCTCCTCCCTTCCGCCTTCCCCTCTACTACAAACTAGCTTTATACAACTCAAACCCTTCAATCTACTGTGAAGACTGGAGCATCTTAAATGCTTTGGTATTGCAGGTCTGTTATGTGTTCAGCCCAACTTTAATACAGTTAACTGTTCCACCTACTTTTTATTTATAATCTTAGATCTGAATCTTAGCTCATGTACTGATGAGAAAGTGGCTCCCTCTTCTCCAGCCACAACCAATGTACAGGTTTTGAAATGCAGCTACACCTGCCTCAATAAAGTTGTATTTGCAAACCTCTAGTAAATGTAGCACACAGGCAGAATAATGTGTACATTACAAAATTTTCCTCTGAAAAAAGTAAATCTCCCAATATCCCATGTTTGTTTTGTCATTAAAATTGGTCCCCCTTGGAGTTCTTGCTCCACTGGTTCAAATGCATGTTTCACTTGCTGCTCGATGACCCTGACCTGATGTTAATGTGCTAATGTAGATTGAATCTATTCCTCACCAGTTTAGCTAAGGAATAACTTGCTTTGGTGATTTCTTTTCTCCTAAGTATGAGATAATTTGAAAGAACATCTGTGGAGAAGGGGATAATGCACACCAGCAGCCATAAAACTGTATGGTATAAAACTGAGAGGATTTGTTTGCACTGGTATCCTCACATATATATTCTCTGTAGCCCTTAGTGTTGCCACTGTACAAACAATAAGAAAGAGTATTTTTGCATTATTTTAATGACCCTTGTATTCTTGATTTGGAGTGGCTGTCTCTCAGTACTGCAACATTATCCTTGTGCAAATAGCAGTACAACTCTGTAAGGAGACCTGTGATTTTGAAGGGTGCTGTGTGAATCAATTACTAACAGTTATAGCCTTGGATCTTGTGTTCTTGTGTGGCTGGAGGCTTGAGCATGAAATCTGAGAATTTAAAATTCTAAGGCTTTAAATATTCAGACCATTAAGTGAATATGTCTGTGGAGCATACCGAATTGCTGTGTGGATGAAAAATTATGTAACTGCATATCTCAGGAGTCACTTAGCAGTGTTCCTTTACATGATATGGGAAGTGAAGGAGAAGAAACGTATCCTTTTTGTCCAAAGGCATGCAAACCAGTTAAATGTTCCAGTGCATAGCTTTGTCATTCTGAACTCATGTGGTTGAGCTGATGCACTGATTTAGATTTAGATTCTGTTTTCATGAGACCTTTTATTTATTTCTTTACTTATCCATTTAATGTGTTTAGCATTTTTCAAATGATGTGCATAGTGATATTAATCTGGTTTGTTCCAAGTTTAAAAAAATCTGAAAATAAATATTTATAATTACGTAAGTTATATTTATGTAGTACATGGCTATCAGTTCAGTTACTTAACACAACTGTATGTAACAACTTGTATGCAACTGACACAATATAACCACTGTGTATTCATTTTCTCCACTCTGTGGATATATTTATTCAGAGATGAAGTATCACTGCTCCGACAAGAAGTCCAAGATTTGCAAGCTTCACTGAAGGTTGGAAATGTATTTTATTTGCACTTGGTTCTTTATTTCAAATTGAAGTGTTCCACTGTCTCAAGCAACGAAATTTATAGTCTCTCTCTCCCCATCTTCTTTTTTTTTTTTTATCATTTTCCCCCTCAGGAGGAGAGATGGTATTCAGAAGAGCTGAAGAAAGAACTAGAGAAATTGCAGGGGCAGCGGCAGCAAGTAATTGCTTTAAAATACTTGAAGCAGGTTTATCGTCAGCATTGACATTGAAGATTAAAACCTTTTTTGTAAGGCACGTGGCCTGATTTAGTTAGTTCTGTAATTTAAATATTGACATGTTCTTGAAAACAAAGCTAGTTATCTCTCCACAATGTACCTGTATGTATAAATGTAAAGAACAAAGTCAGAGTAGATAACGATTCTTCCATACTACTCACTGCAAGTTCAGTTCAGACTTTCCCTTCTGTTGAGCTTATTCAGAACTCAGTTTATTAAAGAAAGTAAATTGAATGTAGTGTTTCATCTTTTATGAGAAAGGGCTATGGAGTCTTTCTTGTAAGAGCTTTTGGAAAACAGCGCTGGTATTTCATAGGTATCCAGCTGAGCTCGAAAAATAATGCAAGGCAAATTGTGGTGTGTTGTGCCCTAAAGGAATCTCTTGCTTTTTTATTACTATGAGCTGCTTAGATGCAGGATAGTTACAAACCTCAGAAATTGCTTTCTGACAAAACTCCCTCTCAGGATGTACTTCTTGATGTCTGTAACCTCTGTTTTTAGGACAGATTTCTATATTGAGGAAAGGGAGGGGGAGGGGATTCTTACTGGAGCCTTATGAGTGGAAACCTTAATAGTGTAGTGATACATGAAATGAAAAGTCATCTTGGCCTTTTCCAGTCTTCCAAATATAACTGTTTGAATTCAGGTATTTTTATACTGCTATGCAGTATTTGAACACAGAAGTTCTTATTTCCATGTCTTTTCCAAAAAATGGATGAACTTTGGAAATAGTACTTTTTATTCCAACTGTCTAATGGTGCATTTATTCTGTTTTCTTAAGGATTCCAAATCTGATGGATTGACAACAGCTATGTCTACAGGTGGCTAACATTTTATTATATTAATTTCTTCACTGCTTTGGAATTTATTTTGGTTTAACTTTTAGGTAAATTAGCACTTTTGGTAAATTACAGAGTTAGAAAGCTGGGAAGTCACAATTACTGGCAAAAAAGAGTTCATTTTAAGATCTGTTAAGAGCTATTTATGTTAAGCAGTAGTCTGGGGAAATGTTCCAGGGGCTTAGGGTTTGAAATTTTTAGAAGCAAAACAGGAGTTCTGAATGTGAAAGCAATTCTTATGAGACATTTTGAACGCTTTTGATCATTTCATGTATTCAAGCAGTCAGATATATACTCTAACGCTATACTATATAACTATAGCATTTTGCAATGATAGTTTTATGTAGTGCTTTTCTATGCTCATTACTAGCAAAGGAAACAGTGAACTTTCTTTTGTTTTGAAGACTCACAATTTTTGCTCTGTTTTTCTCCATGAGGCACTCATAGAATAAAATTTTCCCTATTTGTACGTAAAGTATCTGACTGGTATTGATTCAAGATTTTACTTACAGTTCAGGGCTTGGAATTCAACATCATGTTGCAGTGATCTGAAGGGTTATTTGTGACCAATGAAAACCAATATGAACTTAATCCTGCAGAGTATTCAACTAGTGACAGCGACATCACGCTTGCAGATATTTAATTTCAGTAAAGTTGTTCCCTTTGCTAAGATGATTGGATGTTTAGGGATTTTGGATCACATATTCACCTCTTATGGTTAGTTATGGGCATGAGGAACTGTATTGTCCTAATTCTTCTAGAAAATAATACTGTTCTTTTTATGGAAATAGAATCATTAGAACGGCAACTAGAAGAGATCCAAGTAGAAAATTTTAACATTAAGCAAATGAAAGACTTATTTGAGCAAAAAGCAGCACAACTGGCCACTGAGATAGTGGGTAAGTGTATTAGCATGAGATCTGATTCTCTTCTCTACTTGTGCAATTTGAGAAAGGGATCATTTATTCAACTTCTTTCTTATTAGATCTTAAATCAAAGTATGATGAGGAAATCAGCCTTCGGGAAGGTGCAGAACAGAAAGTGGTGAACCTGAGACAAGAACTGCAGAAAGAGAGAAGTACAGTAGAAGACTTAAAGACAGAGCTGGTATTCACATCACATTAATGTTTTTGTTGTTTTCAGGTCAAGGGAGGGGTTTATTTAAGTGCTTGAAAACACAGTTTTAAAGCAGTCAAACTCTGTTGAACTTGAAGATATCTGCTTGTGAGCTGAAAAAGTACCATTGTTTTGGATATGCATTTTCAGTGTTTTTCCAGTGAGAAATTATGTGTTGTTTCTGATATACATTAAAATTCGTCCTGCATTATGTTATAGTCTTCTTGTTTCATGCTTTACCCTTAAGCATTTCTGCAGTGCATTTTGCATATAGATGTGCTGCAAAGACCTGAACTTGGAGCATGCCTTTGCTGACTTCCACAGCTATCTTTAGGTCACTCTTTTTCCATGAGGTGTTATGCTCTGACTGCCCTTGAGCAGCTGGATTTTTAAGAAGTGCTCAGAAAGGTATTTTGTGATATGTTGGCTGAAAAAGTGGCAGCTGTCATCATCATGCCTATGTTAATCTTGTCCCTCTTGTGTTTGGCTTATGATACCAATGTGTGTATACTCCAGGACTTCAGCTCCTGATAACTTTTATATTCAGCCATGGCTCCAGGGAGCAATCCCAGTCACTCAGCAAACTGGGCCACTTCTAAAGCAGTAGTGCAAGGAATTTACTAGTTTCTCCCACTCATTTACTGCTTAGACTCTGGAGGAAAGCAGGACTTGTTTATCCCCTTTCTTCACTGTAGCTGACTGCTCTCAAGGGCCTACTGGCCTTGTCCTGGTGCTGAACCTATCCATTCCTCCCTGTTCAGTTGTTTCTTGTCTTCCCTTTTCCCTATCTTTTTTTCTCTTCCTTTTCTCTTCTAAAGATGCTAACCGTCCTTTTCACTGCTTTCTTTAGTGCTTCTGGTTGCTCTCTCTCTCCTTTTCCTACACACTGTTTCGTGCTGAGGGATACTGTTTCATGTTAAGGTGCTTGAGATGCAATTACCAGCAGGTTTTACCTTTGGATTTGGTTTGAGCCATATTTGATAGTATCTTCAAGATAGGCTGCTGTCAGCTGCCCTTTTGTTTTGTTTGTGGTGATTTTTCTGAAATAATTATTGAAGGTGGGGGCAGTATCCTGTATCTAGCCATCTACCTACATAAAAGTTACAAAAAACAAATCTTTGAGACAGTTTTCTATTTGTTAGATTCGGTTTAAATCAATCAGCAAGTTCAAAATTTAGCAGACAAAAACTAAAAACTAGCCCTTAAATCCTGTTTTATTTGGGAACTATAAGCACTTCTCTGTGGTGTTGTGAGTTTTTCGGGGAGGTTTTTTTCTCTCTCTCTCTTTTTTTTTTCTTTTTTTTTAGGCTAGCTGTACTACTGAATATGTCATCTTGTCTATAAATTGATGATTTGATAGATTTTTAGAAATTACATTGACATTGGAAGCATGTCTGCCAATGTGATGTTGCTTACTGCTCACAACTTTTCAGCTACAAAGGCCTGGGGTGGAAGATGTGGCTGTCCTGAAAAAAGAACTGGTCCAAGTTCAAACACTGATGGATAAAATGACCCTGGAACGTGAAAGAGAATCGGAAAAGCTGAAAGATGAGTGCAAGCACTTGCAGGCAGAGCAGGCTAACTCTGAGGTAATAATCATACATAAAGATGTGTGTTCTGGCTTTGCTGTGATTATCATATGAAAATGTAAAATAATAATTAATCATAATGAAAAAGCATGTTTTTTAGTTGAATCTTCTCAGTTCTCCAAAAGTTTTGGTTATTCTGCTCTTCTATCAGTTACAACTTCCGCTTCCATACAAGCAGAGAAAAAGGGATGCAGTATCTCAGATTTGGATTTTTAAGAAGATCTTTACTCCTCAAACTGTCTCAAACAGCTCGTGGCTAAACCACAATTTTGCTAAGTGTTACTCATAAGAAAATAAGAACTGGAAGTCCTTCATTGACACATTGGCTGCAGTGCTTGACGTAAATGTTTGGCCGTATTACATCTCAGCTTTGCTCTTCAAGACCACATCAAGGACTGAAAGTTTGAAGTGGTTTTTACACCATCCTTAGCTGTTTTTACAGGCTGGCTGAGGATACATGTATTGATTTTGGTTTTCAAAATCAATATCTTTAAAATAAGGTAAATGCCCAGTATGGGTGAAAATAACAAAAACACTATTAATCCTGTATGAATATCTTCAAATACTGCAGGAGGAGGATGTGAACAACAGTATAGTCTACAATTGTCACCTAAATCTGTTGGATGTTTATACCTTTTTTCAGAGCTGTACCTGAAACTGGCATCTACATCTTTCAGATGAATATTCATACTGAATGGCTCCTTTCATCTTTAGTTTTTCACTATAGTGGCTCCTGCATAGTAAATGCGTTATGGAAACAGCTGCACTGCTTTGGAGCTAAGCATTGCTATGAATCTCTGTTTATTGGGATTTGTTTCAGTATCTTATAAATCTTCATTAAATGCAGCACGTAGGCTTGATTGTTAACTTGAGTGCCCCAAGAAATAAACAAAATTAGTAGCCAAAATTGAGGGTAAATTTAATAAACCCAGGACTAGTGTTTTTTTGTTTGTTTTGGTTTTTTTTTTCCCTCCCACTAAGCAAAGGCATTAGAAACACTGGAATATTTATAAAACAAATTTGAGGAAGCGTGCCTACTACAGCTTTTGCAACTGCTTCTTTCCATCTTTCATCCATCCACTTTATTTTTCTGCTTTTTAATAGACTTAAATTTGAATAAATTTTTTGGAAAGCATATAATTTTTATAGCAAATTTCTGTCATACCAAAACAATTTCAAGGTGTTAATAAACAAAAGCATTTCTGTTTTTTTAATGGTTCATTAGTCATGCAGACACATCAGCAAGAAAATATCAGGACTGAATATTTACCCTGGATGTATTTCCCTTTTAAGAAAGAAATGTGGGTTGGTCTTACTGAATTGTGAATAAGAGATGGACCTTTATGAATTTGAATTATGATTCTAGTTGGAAAGGCTGCAGTGGTGTTCTTTGTGAGCTTCTGCACATTTTCTGCATTATGTTCTCTCAGTATAAAATATCCATACTGTTTTCTGATAATATCATGGCATGTTTCTCTGAAAAAAGACCAATCCTAGGATGTGTTCTAACTAACAGCTCTGTTATGAAACAGCATTGTAAAGCACAGTGTTACAGAAAGTCAGTTAACTATATGCAGTTGTATACTGTGTTCTTATGTTCTCTTTGGTGTTCCTTTTTCTGTAGGAAGATTGTAAATTGGATGGTCATTGTCTATTCTGTTCTGCTTTAGTTCACTTTTGAATTCAGCATTTATGCATTTGTGCTGAAATCTCTGCTTATGAGAACAATAGGAAAGAAAATTTCTTTATAAAGGTCACTACTATATAGTGTATTTGAAATGAGTGCATTAATACACAACATGTTTTAGGGCTGCCATGCCCTAAAGTGCTTTTCTTATTTTCTTCCATTACTGTATTCAGATACTGTGCAGTCATTGATATATTCTGTTCTGTACTGATCCTGTTTAATGGGGTAGTATTGTTGCTCTGATTATGCTGACCTGCAGGGTTGATGTGTCCAAAAGTCACACGCCAAGTTTGCATCAAATGCCAGACTTGCTTCTAGAGCCTTTTCCACCACATTTCCCTTCCTAGAGTGGCCATGTAACTGCCATGACTTGGAAAGGTTTCACCTTTGGCTAGAACTATGTTAATTATCAATGGATAATCCATTATGATTTTCATCATTTTTGGGTTCAACCTGGTATTTGCTATTGGATTGGGTCAGATTTTTGTCTTCCAAAATAGGACATAAATGAAGCTCAGGTGGGAAATGGTGCTTAGTGATATTTCAGAGGCTGCTCTGACCTTAGTTTACAGGTGATTTTTTTTTTCCTTAGGCTTGTTATTTGTATAGAAAATGTATTTTTATTTTATTACTAGACATCTTGCTTTTGTTGGATTATGCATGCAAAGCTTTGTTTTAAATGGGGATTGTCTTTTCAGGCTACCATTAACCAATTAAGAGCTGAACTTGCCAAAGGACCTCAGGAGGTAGCTGTGTATGTTCAGGAGCTGCAAAAACTTCAAAGTGTAGTTAAAGAGCTAGAACAGAAGAATCAGGTGAGAATGCTACTATTTCCTATGTTTGTCAGCTCACATTAAAATGGAAACACATCGCACATTTCCTTTGGAAGGACTGATGACTAACTTCTTGCAGAAGTTGAGAATTCCTTTGCCATTTTGTTTAACAATTGGACTAATATAATATGCAAGCAAACACCATATTTTAATGATCATATCCTACAGCAGAAATTCTTTAGGTTGTTATGATTGTAAATTTTAAATTGCTGCAGTTTATGCTACCTATCATTAAGCAGAGTTGCCAGCTCACACTTTAAAAGGTAGTACTCCTGGAAATAATACATTTGCCTAGAAATCATAATTTGAAAGATATTTTCCTTGTTGGTTTTTCATTTTCTTAGCTTTTAGACTGTACTTTTGTCATATTTTTCAGGCCATTTACTGGCATCATGAATGGTAGAAAATGGAAATTAAATCCAGAAACTTCTCAACTTACATTCTTTGAGAGCTGTTATCAGACCTCTTTGAGCTTGCTGCATTTTGTATTTGTGATGTATTGTAGGGGTAAAAATGGAAATAAAGGGGCACAGAGAACAAGGACAAAAATGTGTACTGCTTTATGTTGCATGTAACACTGTATGAACTGGACATTACATACATGCATTTACCAGGAGCCTTGTCAACCTTGGAAAATAGGAAAGGACGGGACCGAACAGAGTGTATTTAATGTAACCTAATATTAAAGTATTTGCAAAAAATAAGAAGGTGCAATTAAAAATTGGTAAATGAAACTACCTTTAACAGGATGACTCTGTTTGGCTCACTAAATCAGGTGTGGAACTGAGAAGATAAGGATTGTCATGCTGTAATTTTCCACAGACCAGCAGCAGTGAATCAAGCTTTTGGTAGTGGTGCTATACAGTATAGAGCCCTTTCTTGAATCTGTTGGTATTTCATTAACAATGTGGAGTGAAACAGATTGATGCTTAAGATAACCACACATTAAGAGAGAGTCCTCTGCTGTGTCAGGTTAATGCCAAACACCACTTGAGGAATAGGAAGAAGAGAAGTTATAGTGAGCTATTTTTCCTGTTTCAGTTTTAGTGACCTTAAATCAGTTTCCAGCCATCTCTTTATGCAGCCTTTTGAAAGGTGCTATCCATAAGAATTAAATGCTAGCTAAGGGATTTTGGCCTGGAGAGGTTGGACATAGAATTGGAAAGGTAAGACTAGCTTCCAATAAGAGAAATTGCTTCCACTTTGAAAAGTTTGTCATCCTTGAAAAGTCTGTCAGGGAGGAGCCATTAATTCATGATAGAATACATTGTATGTAGAATGTGTAGAATATAATAGATTTGATATGAACATTAATTTATAATCTAGTTGCAATGTGGGAAGATATTTCTGTGGTTTGATGTGAAGCTTTTCAAGCTCCTGTACAACTTCAAGCAAAAAAGGTGTTTTTAATATTTTCAGGAGCTATACTGAGAAGAACAGAGGTATATATAAGTATATATGTATATAGGATTGGTTCTCTGAGACCAGCAGAACTCTCTTTACATCATTTTTAAAGCACAGTAATTATGGGATATCGCTTACCTTGCAGAGGCCAATTAGGGCCTGTAGCCCAGAAGATAGCTAGCATGGAAAACTTTTCAACTTTTCCCCAGGCAATTGCAGTTGTAATAAAGTTAATTTGAATGTTCAGGGAAAGCAGATTAGTTTTCAGGATATGGAAATAGAGTTTGTGTGGTGTTCTGAGTAAGAGAAAGTGAATTTATGTGAGAATATGAAAAACAGTATTTCCAGTTGAACCTGTGTGCTATGTGGGCTCCAAAATCAATGTATGTATGTAATGCAAGATACAGGTCAATGTTTTCTTTAACAATGTTTTTGAACAAGTTCTGCACTGTTCAGCATCTACACTTAGAAAGAAATTTGAATAATATGTTGAACAGCTGCAAGCAGAATTGTACTTGAGTTGCTGTGTAACTTTCTTCACAGAGTCTGACTGAGAAACTGCTGAAGAAAGAGCAGGACTACACCCAGCTGGAAGAAAAACACAATGAAGTATCTGTGAGTAAGAAGAATGTGCAGGCAAGTTTTCACCAGAAGGACCTAGACTGCCAACAGCTTCAGGCAAAGCTGTCTGCATCTGAAGCCTCAATACAGAGATTACAGACAGACTTAGGTGAGAAGGCAGAAGTAAGCCAGAAGCTTAAAGAAGAGTTGTCTGAAGTAGAGACAAAGTACCAGCATCTCAAGGCAGAATGTAAACAGCTCCAGCAGCAGCGGGAGGAAAAAGAGCAGCATGGCCTGCAACTCCAGAGTGAGCTCAGTCAGGTGAGTTTCCTTAAACCTCCTAAACCATCCTATTTGAATGGTTCTTTAAAACCATCTCGTAACTTTAAAAATTGCACATGCCATATTTCTTATGAACATGCATTTACATTTCCTTATTTGAAGGATGGTAATTAGCCAGCACTTGTATCTTACTACTCTATAGGAAATTTGAGAAAAGTGAGTCTTGGTTTTTACATTGGGAGTGAACAGTGCTTGATTTGCTTTAAGTCTGAGTAGTGAATATAGTAGGGAATACCTAGTGTGAAAAGCCAGGGTAATGTGAAATCTTGATATTGCTTCCTTAGTGTTTCTCCCCAAACAGCTTCTCTTTATGTTGCTGATAGCTGGGAGAGCATACATCTCCCATACCAGAACTTATTATCCTGCTGAGTGAAATGACTTAGAGAAGTAGGACTTTCTTGTAAGATTGAGAATTTTGAAACTTGAAGCTGCTGAATTCAGTTTACCTTTTTTTGGAGAGTAATATATTAGACTGGAGAAATATTTGTGTATCAGTAATCATGTGCAGTCTTAAGATGTAAAAAATATATCTTTGTTAGTATGACATACATAATTTTAATCTTGCTAAAGCTTATTTATTCTATAGTGAGTGTTTTTGAGTTTTCAACTCTTTGTAAATTCTGAAACAGATCAAGTTGCAAGCTCTCTGTGCATAGTTTACCTTGGAAGAACTGTGACTTGGCTAAACCATGTTTATGTGTGTATTACATCCCCAGAATGTCTTTCCTTCTCCCATTGCTCTTCTGTCAGGGTGAGAGGAGATAATTACATTATTTAACTGTGTAGGAATCTACATTTGGTGAAACTTCCTCAGTCTGTCTGGGCAACAGAAGCATAGCCAAGAGGTTGAGCTGAAATCTGTCTTCAGCCAGAGAGGGCATTTTCAAGAAGGATTTTTAGAGTGGGAAAATAAAGGAGGAAGATGTAAAGAAAGCATTGCTGAATGAATTCCTATGAAAGGAAATAGAGGTGTGACACATTCTCTGGTGATACCATTGGGAAGGAAGACAACCTAAGCAAGAAATCTTCAACAAGCCACTGGACTTCAGGATGTGTTTTAGAATTGTATAGTAAAAGAATAGTGCAGGAAAAAAACCCTTTGTACCTGATACAAAAGAAAAGAAAAGCCAAGCATAAGCATCTTTTCCTTTCTCTTCCTGCAAAGAAGAGTTCAGTTACTATTGTAATGAGAAGACTAAATTCCTCATATTTATTCACTTGGTATTTCACTGGAACTACCTTTTTATGCCTGTAGTCCATTAGAATGCATGTAGTCATTTAGAATATGAATTCTGTTTATGGAGGTATAATGTATAGTTGTTTAGTCAAATCACATTTTTTTAAGAATACTTGTCATCTTCTCAAAATTCATTTGAATGGGTGCATGTCTGTTTAAGTTTGTACATTTTAGAATTTTGGTCTTGTGGAAGACGTGATCTTAATGGAAGAAACTCGAGTAATAGTGTTGGTTCTACCATGGCAGTAGGAGGAGGGTATGGACTCCTCCAGTTTTGAAGAAATGTTAATTGCTATTAAATTCTGTTGAGAAAACTCAAATCTACTTGATTGTATCTTTTAAAATCTAGATATTTTTTCATGATTTTTTTTTTTGCATTCTGTAGCATAGGGTAATCCTGGATTTTATGGTCCTGTTTACTTAAGTGTCATCTTAAAGTTCTTCAAAAATACTTAACCATGCCTGTAATAAAAGTAACTAGTGTAAAATATTGTTTACTGATTTTCCTCTTTCCAAATATTTTCTCCCAGTATCAGCATAGCCATGAATAGTTAGTAGTTATTTTGTTGCACCCTTTCTTCAGTACATATTTTTCTACAGTTCTTGTTTGTATTTTTAGTGAGGAGAAAATATTTATAATTTGGTGATCCTGCAAGAAAAGACGAATGTTCTTCATTACTGGAGGAGAAATTATGGTCTCTTGTGCTCCCCCTGTCCTCCCTCTTCTCCTACCTCTTTCATAACTCTACCGTCACTGTTAGCAGTCAGTGTATTGGCCACATGCTTTTCACTCATGATTTTTGTGGTTGTGGACAGATAATTTAGCTTGATTTTTTTTAGAAGGTAGGTCATGGATACATTTATTTCCCTGTCTCCAAACCCTTTAAACTTTTGCATTGTTTGAGCTAAATTTTGACAGATGGCCCTACAGTGTTAAGTTCTTCAGTGTTAAGTTCTTTGGGAAACAGATGGCAGGAGAGAGGCGTCACCCCCGCTTAACACCTGGGTGGAAAGTGTAATGGTAGCACAATCACTGTTTCTTTTTCTGCTCTGCTAGGCAGCCAGTTGGTCAAACAGTGATTGCTTGCAGTGAACAATAAAATTGGGCTGCCTTTTGCATAGGTATTAGTTGGGATTTAAGGAAAGCATGAGGAAGGTTTAGGGGTACTGAAGGAAGGACCTGGAGTTAAAAGGTGAATGGTTCAAGGGCCTTTGGACATAAATGCATAGGGAGCAAGCTTCATTCTCAGCTTTCCCACAACCTATGGAAAGTTCTTGCTGTGCTGCAAGGTCTGGTCCATTCTCTGGTTTTGCACTGAGTTAAGAGATCATTGTGTCCTTGAATGTGTTTGTGTAGAAATAGGCAGGAGGCAAGACCTACAGTGGCAGTTTCACATAGAGTAAGCTGACTTTATGGAAAGAGCTTTTTAGAACAGTGAATTGTAAAAGGCCATCCTTGCACTTCAAAGACGGTGCAGTACTGCTTTTGATGAATGATAAAATCATGAAGAAGGTTTGTGTCCAGCTGGAGAAGCACATCCACCTGTTTACTCTTTGCTGCTGGAACGTACTGGACTGTAAGCCACCAAAGTTGCTGTTCATGTATCTCCTCTCAGCAGACAATGAATGTCATTGATGTAGCCAGCTCAAGCTAAAAATTACATTCTTAATATTCTAGCAGTGCAGAACACTATATTGTGGGAGGCAGTGGAGGAGGTAAGGGCAAGGTGCTTCGGGCAGTGGATCTACAAGAGTCAGTCGGTGAACTGGATAAGCCAAGATGGCTCAAAGCATCACTATTTTACATGATAGGCCTTATGCTTTTGAAGGATCACCCTCTTTCTGTTAAATCTCTGTAACTTGTTTTGAAGGGCTCCTGTAGATAAATGAGGATGTTTTTGGGTCCTTCCAACCCACTTTTTTGAATATCTCTTCTTGTGTGTGTAGTTGATGCTGTTTTTTAACATGGTTTATGTTGTTTTTTTGTAGGAGGTACATATAGGAGGTACATACATGACTTCAGGAGGCCATGGACTTGTTTTGCTCTGGGTTATGAAAACTTTGCATAAACATTGCACAAACTGAGTCTATATCACTGTTGGCTAAGGAATGACTGAAAAAGTGGATGACTCTTTTTTGCAGTTGCACAGTAAACTCCTAGAAACAGAGCGCCAGTTGGGGGAAGCTCATGGGCGGCTCAAGGAACAGAGGCAGCTGTCCAGTGAGAAACTGATGGACAAAGAGCAGCAAGTGGCTGACCTACAGTTAAAACTTTCTCGTGCTGAAGAGCAGGTAGGGGTTTTTATGCAGGTTCTATAGTTTGTTCTGGTTCTGGTGATATGTCTCTACACACACTTGTGGTGATACTGCAGTTTATAAAGTTTGTTCTCATGGGAATTTCTTTTGACTAATACTGTTAAGGACTTACAGTACAATTATCAAAATCTGCTTAGATGCTGCTTGTTGATGTATATGTGTTTTTGCTGCTTAACAAATGAATAGAAATGCATTCTGCACTTAGGAGCTTTGTCTAAGGGTCTTATGAAAAAAATTACTTAGGTGCACATAGGCCCATATGGGTAGATTTGTGTGTAGATTTTTTTTTTAAGATAAAGCCCTACATGAAGAAAAATTGAACATGGCACAGCAAGTCATTGATAGTTAATAATCAGTGTGGGGTGGATGGGCAGAAAACACTTCTTTTATTAATTTTTGTTTTAATGAATATCTTGTATATGTTGCTGATTTTTGCTGGCTGTAGGGGGATTGGCCAAATATCTGAGTGGTATGTTGTCTAAGCTTTAAATTTTTCTGTAGCTAATTTGCAAAGCCTTGACTAGTATAGAAGTGGAGAGACTGCTAAATCAAAGTTGCTACTAAAATAATGACTGACAGTTGCTACTGAAATTGCCAGAAAAAGTAATAATAATGTTGTTTTACAGGTATCTGTATTATCAGTCATGTTACATCTTAACAACTATTGCAAAAAGCATACTAAAAATTTCTTGGTTTAGATTATTTGAGAGCTAAATTACATGCGCCTGATAATTGTTTTATAGCTCTCGCTTGTGATATAGAATCTCACCAATTAATTGTAATGAGTGCTTTGATTAGATTTTGGTCTAGCATTACAGATTTTTGTTTTTATACAAGTTTTTAAATATCCATGTTTACACTAAAATCTTTTATAGTTAGAACAAACGTTGAGTACAATTGGCGTACTGAGTGGTGCTTTTTTTCCCACTCATTAGTCGGGTTTGTTTGGTATTTGGTTTTGGGTTTTTTTTCAGCTAAAGGAAAAAGCAGCAAATTCCACAGAATTGCAACATCAATTAGAAAAGGCAAAGCAGCAGCACCAGGAGCAGCAGACACTTCAGCAAAATACAACAGCAAAGCTACGAGAAGCCCAGGTACTGCAGTTATGTATTCTTGTGTGAAAGTGGGTTCTGGGGTTTCGTTATACCAAATACTTTTGCTTTCTAAAAGTGACTTGCAGGAATTATATTCATTTCAATGAATTAACCTATAAATCTGGAATAGAATGTACAGAAAGTGCTTGATAAATTTATCCAATATTTTAAGCATTAGCCGCAGCTTTTAAGGTCCTTATAATTAAACACTATTATATTCTTGTCTAGAATGATCTGGAGCAAGTACTACGACAAATTGGAGATAAGGACCAAAAAATTCAAAATCTTGAGGCTTTGCTTCAAAAAAGTAAGGACAACATCTCTCTGCTAGAAAAAGAAAGAGAGGACTTATATGCAAAAATTCAAGCTGGTGAAGGAGAAACTGCAGTTCTTAACCAGCTACAAGAGAAAAACCATGCATTACAAATACAGGTAAGAACTTAGAGATCTATTTCTTTTCATTCATTCTCCTTATTGAATCTTGTTTCATTTTTTTTTCCCTATCTCATCAGATATGGTGTTCATCTTTTCTATGCTTTTCCATTTCTTTAAAACTTACTTTAAAGATCTTACTGTAAATTTCACACGATTTGCATTTTGGTGACTTCCATGCTATCAGCATAGGGATAGAAATTCCTAGGTATTTCATTTGTACATATGCTAGTAATATGTACTTACAAATAATTATATTATATAACTGTATAACTTTATATATGTATTTGTATATGTGCATACTTGTAAAAAACTATATATGTAGTTATAACTATATATAAATAAATATTGTATATATATCTTTGTTTCACTCATTTTAAAAAGCGGTTTGATTCCTGCTTACAACACCAGAATTCAGTTTAGTCTGCATCTGTTGTCTTCTTAGTATTTTGTTTCTGTTACATTAAAGCCAAATTGACAATTCCCTTTTGCTTCTATTTGCAGCTGGTAACCTATATAAACTCTGGTGTTGTGTACCATATAGTACACAACTATTTACTCTAATAGTTCAGGAAGAGAAAAGTGGTAGCATTGGGTCTCCAGAGCCATAATAAGATACAGTAAAATTAAGTTTTTACTTCCTTGGACATGCTGTTCCAGCCTTCTCATTTTTTTTTTTTCCCCCATTGCAGGTAACTCAGCTGACAGAGAAGCTGAAGAATCAATCAGAAAGTCATAAACAAGCCCAAGAGAATTTGCATGAGCAAGTGCAGGAGCAAAAGGCACACCTAAGAGCTGCTCAAGATCGTGTGCTTTCCCTGGAAACAAACATCACTGAACTAACCAGTCAGTTAAATGAAAGTAAAGAGAAAGTGTCACAACTTGATGTGCAGGTAATGGATCTCTGTGTTTTATGGTGAGGAAAAATTCTGGTTGTGACTTCCCATTTAGGAAAAGGTGCATTTTTCTATGAGGAAATACATACACTAATTTTGTATGAATTTTGCATGATTTTATGCAAATAAAATACACACATGAATACACACATGAATTATACTGATTTTACTATTAAACTTACTGATGGCTATCAAAAAATTAGAATGAGCTATGGTAAAACAAATGTTTTAATGAAATGCAATTTGTCTTTCAGGTAAAAGCAAAGACTGAATTGCTACTTTCAGCAGAAGCATCAAAAGCTGCTCAGAGAGCAGATCTACAGAACCATCTGGACACTGCCCAAAATGCACTGCAAGATAAACAACAGGTATTAAGTGACATAAAACGTTTCTATGTTACCTAAAAACTGCTTAAAAGCCTATGAATAGTCTGTTTACAAACTCAGTAAATGGACTAAACATATGTAACAGTAAACGTATGAATAAGCATTGGGAAATGATTGTTTAGGATATTTTAACCATGTGGTTATGCTGCTCTGGAGCAGATATATTTTGCAGTGCAAGGAGTTTACTTGGGAGTCCACTTCTTGCTGTAGGGTTATCATTCAGAGTCTAAGTTTTCCTTATGTCCTCTGGAGGTATTATATATATTTATAATTATATATAATGCCTGTATGCATGCTATGAAGAAAAGACTGTAGAATGGACTCAGTAGAGGCAAAAACTCTTTAACTCTTATTGCTGACTCAGATAAATTTCCAATCCTCTGCTGGTATTCAGAAGTAATTCTCTTTGTGCCAGCTGACAAAGAAACTCAAAAGGCTGGTGATAAAATTACATGTTTTTGAATGTGTTTTAATCCTAGTGAAGCATATTACCATCTGTTGAATCAAATATTTGCATAGTTAAAATCAGTGCTGCTGTGGTCTTCATGGAAACATCCAGGAGATGTTAAAATGGCATCATTTTTTAGCATGGGAATGTAATTGTTTGCTGTAATCAGGAGACAACTTTTTGCAGCCATTAAATAATTAATTAATAACTAAATACATCAGCCTGGTTGGAGAGCAGTGAACTTTGATGTAGCTGTCATCATAGTGGTTACTAGGTGAATGCATTCGTGTCTCCTGCAAAATTTGTTTGTTTTGTGTTGAACAAAATATTTTGAAATCATCTCTGGTATGTGGAGAACTGAGCTTATTGGCTCAGTTTATTGGCTTATATTATTGGCTTTCCTCTTTCATAGTTGATTTCATGACAAATAAAGACATCAAAAATTTTATCTACGTTTTATAATGTTATTTTCTAGTTACTGCTGTACTAATTTGAGGATCTAGTGCCTTCTTTACTTACAGTACCTCCTCCATTTACAACTTAAAACACCTTTGTTAACAAGCCTAGAGCCTGTAAGGCTAGAGAGACTTTAAAATACTGAGGCTTTAAAATAATTTTGTTCAGTGGAACAGAGGGATTTCATGAATGTCTTTGTGTTTCTCCTTTCAATTTCCTGCCCCTCAGAATAAAAAAATAAACATCATTTTCCTTTTTAAATTGAACATATTAGATAATTAAAAACTTATATGACATTAGTAAATTTTGAAGTTTTTAAAAAGTAACAACTTCTGTATTTTTGTTTTACCCAGGAGTTAAATAAGGTCAGTGCTCAGTTGGATCAGGTTACAGCTAAGCTGAATGACAAGCAGGAATACTGTACTCAGCTGGAAGCCAATCTTAAAGAGCACAAAGAAAAATGCCTTTCTTTAGAACAGAAAACTGAAGAACTAGAGGCACAGCTTAAGGTTTGTATTGAGCACAGTATCTGGACTTACAGAAACTCATCTCTGCTGTTAGGCACCATGTGGTAAAAACTGTGCTCAAATTAGCGGGGAAGGATTATATCAATATCTTTTTTGTGGGTTTTCTTTCTCACTAATGTTTTCTGATTCACCATTTAATCCTGTTCTCCTCCTCCATGGTATTATATCACATGAAGAAGGTAGGCCTATGACATTGCTACTGTACTGTCATTTTCCTGTGTGTGTGCTTCTACCAACCTTTCTGCTACCTAGAAATTGTTATGTCGGGGAACATGAACATGTCCCATCATTAGAATTTTCAAGTTTGAAATTAACACTTCACAAGTAGTAGCAGAGAGGAGTATGTGTTACATTAGCTAGCCCTGCTTAACACCACCTGTCTGGTTTAATTTATTTCTGAAGCCTTTCAGTAGGCTTTTTAGCAAGATTTATTTATCACTATTTCGTCTCTTAACTTGATCTGGATTTTTTCATTCCAGTTCTGAAATCAGTTTTTATTTTAAAAGTCTACATACTTCTGGCAGACGGTTTGCAGAACTTTTTGGTATTTCGATATACTAGTACTTTCAGTTAATTGTATGAATTCATCCTAATGCTTGAGAGCTGTAAAATTTGGGCTTTGACCTTTGTTCACTATTTTTAAAAAATTCTTGGTAGTCAAAATTCGTAACACACAAAAGCATGTGATAGAGGGATCATGGGAGCAATACAGAACTGGTTTTGAAATGTTGTCTGTCTGTTCTGAGGGAGATTAGTCTTTATGCTCAAGACTGAGTGGGGTGTTTTCCCTTTAGCTTTTGTGCTCTGTAGAAGAGACCAAAGATTGTTTTTGCTGTATGAAATTTTAAATCTGATGCTATTAAAAATTAAAGCTGTCAAGTATTTCATTGTCAGAATAATTATTTTGTTCTATCTCCTCTTTTGGACACTGGATTTTTTCTTGCCTTCTTTGATTTATGTTTTTAGTTTTCATTCTTCTGCTGAAGTTTCACAAGTAGCCAATAGACAGAAATTCTTGGGAGAAATATAGAGCTTGCTTGCATATGATTTTATGAGGTTCCTGGTAGCTAAAGTGTGAAACTGAGCAGGGTTGTTAATGGTGTCAACAGGAATGCAATTCTATGTAAAATCTTGACATCATCACCATTCTTTGAGATTATTCCAGTTGAATATGTGGCATTTAAAAAAATAGAAAAAAAAATTAGAAAACAAAAAGCCTTCAGGAAATTTTTGGAGAAACTTGGCCACTTTTTTTTATGGCCTCTGTGTGAAAGCAAAAGTGCCTGTAAACCAGCCAGTATGTTGAAGAGTCTAAACAGTGCCCATTTGCTGAAGGCTTCTGTTTTCTTTGTACTCCATGTGAGTGAAAAAGTAGCTTTGAAAAAAAACAGAAGAAAAACCTCTTCCAGGCAAGCATAGAATTTCTTCACTGCTGTAGTTTGTGTCTGCTTTTGCTGTAAAGCTTTTGATCTATTACTTAGCAGTAAAATGCCTGCTTGGCCTTTAATTTAAAGATGCTTTCAGAATGTTTTACCAAAATAGTTCAGTTCTGGAGGAGCTGGTGGTTAGCAGGAACTAAATAGTGAAAGATAAGTTGCAAAGTAATGAAACAGGTAGATGATGTATGAGAGTTGTGACTGCTTTCTACAGTTAATGCTACTCACATTGCAAATGCTTTGCTTTCTTTATTGTTGTATTTATTTTGTTGTTTGTGTTCTGATGGCTCTATCTTTTTATTTCTCAGAAACTCGAAGGTGACATTCTTGATGCTAGAACAAGTAAAGACCAAGCTCTTCAGGAATTACAGCAGCAGCAACATCAGTCTAAAGAATTAGACCTCCGGACAGCAGAACTGAGTAAACAACTTGAAGCAGCAAGAGAAGCGTATGCATTTCCTGTGTTATAGTACTTCTCAAAGTCAGACATAAAACTGGGGCAGTTTGGACTAGAGTTGAAATTTTGTGCTTCTCTCCTGTGATGTCATAAAGTCATAAATAAGTGCTGTGTCCCCTCTGCTACAAGAACTGTGTTGTATTCCACTTCTTGTCTTTCACTCCATCTGCCATGTTGTCTCACAGGAATCACCTGACTGTCGTGATTCACTACACTTCTTCATTTTATTCACTGTTCT
The DNA here is from genome assembly GCA_013397095.1 of Sterrhoptilus dennistouni. Taxonomy (NCBI): domain Eukaryota; kingdom Metazoa; phylum Chordata; class Aves; order Passeriformes; family Zosteropidae; genus Sterrhoptilus; species Sterrhoptilus dennistouni. The sequence goes on along the minus strand of VWZU01000208.1, from coordinate 494,574 downwards.
TGTTGTCAGCTAAATATCAGAACAGTTTGATATAGTGAGGTCCATCTTTAAATATTCATAGATATGTAACCTTTTTGAAATACAAAATTGCAATTTATGCATAAGCAGCAAAGGGGTAGTTTCTGTTCATTATAGCTGAGGAAGCAAGAAGCATCTCAAACTAGTTTCTGAGGTTGCTGTTTTATCTTAACTGGAGAGATGTAATGCCCATGAATGAAAATAGAGACATTTAAGGATACAAAAGTACCTATGAAAAAGAACTTTAAGAAAGTGTTTTATCCTTTTGTATTTACAGGATGTCTAACGCTCAATTGGATTTGCAGAAGAAATCTGAGGCCCTGGACCAAGCAAACCAACAAATTTCAAAGCAGAAGGCAGAAAACGCCAGTCTCAAACAAAACCTTGAGAAATCAAATCAAGATACAAGTAAACAACTCAAGGAACTTGATTGTAAAATGCAAGCAGCCACATCAGAGCTGCAACAAGTGAAATTAGAGAAGAACACTCTATTAAAAGACCTTACTGATACCAAAGATGAGCTCTCAAAAAGCTCTGAGTCCTTCAAAAAAAGAAAGGAGGAATTAGAAAAAGAAATTAAAAAAGGAAAAGCAGCTATGGCAGAAATGGTTAGTAGATTCTTTAATTAGGCATTAAGTTTGGTGTATATATATATTCTGGTAAAATGACTTTGCTTTCTGTTTGAAACAGTGTATGACAATGCATGAAAATTTATTACTGTAAGGAAAGCCAAATTGTGATTTTTAGTAGTTCATACATGTTTCCCACCTTGCCTGGATATTTACAGTAGTAAACATCAGTCATATCACATAGCAGGATCCTTTCTTCTTGCTGCATGCCTTTAACATAGTGAAGAAACTAAATGGAGACAACAAGTGGTGAAACAATTTGACAGCAAATGTCCCCTTTTTAAAAAATACATCAACTGTATTATAACAACACAAAGGTTTAGAACTTTTGCTAAAATGCTGTTGTATTGAAGAAGTTATTTTTCTGAGGCCATTTTAACTTCCTTTCTGAAGTCTTCGTATATAGAACTTCCTGTGCACTCGTCTGGCCATGCTGTAAAGCTGCATACTGCAGGCAGAGAGAGTAACATCATCTGCCATTTGTGGAATGCCCAGCTTAAGGTGTTGTTGGAGTCCTAGAACTATTTGAATTTAAGAAAGGTCTTACAAGTGACCGTATAACAAGTGCTTGACCACCAGAGCAACCTTTATGGTAAAGAAAGTAAACTATTACTAGGGTTAAAATACACCTTTTTATTACCTCTTCTACCTTGGTGATATAAATGGGCATTATATGAATACAGTTGTTCTGACACTCTTGTCTCAGATGTGGCAAGGAGTGTCTTTCTCATACCCTTCTCATCTTATATGTCACCATTTTCTAGAACCCATTCCAAGCTGCTTTTATTCTGATCTAAAAAAACCCCAAACCAGCTGCTAGTTAAAAAGAACATTTTTCTCTTACTTATTCACCTTTTGAAGAAAAGCTCTTTTGTTTGCCTTTTTTAGTTACTGCTGTTTAAAGATTTGTTTCTCCTAAAAACTTGAAAGGTTTTCTCCCCAGTTTAGACTTAAAGATAGTAGTCCAGATTCTGCTTCTTGTTCTGTTGTGTTCCAGAGGCTCTCCGCTGTCTTAAATGTGTAGTATTTGGGCTTAATATATGGTTGCAAATGCATGGAGGTCTGCAAATGTACTTGCTTGTGAGTTTTAGAATATGAAGGAATTTTAGATCCTGAGGAGACCAATGAGCCTATTACTTCATCAAGAAGGAGAAGGGGTGCCAACCACGATTTCAGACAGGGACACCCCTCCATATTAAAAAAACTCTGGCACCTAGCTGAGTCTATTAGTACAGGGGATCTAATGTGTGGCTTAGATTTGCCACTTAAGGTTTTGAGAGGTTTTGTGCTGAAAATGTCTGCAGTTGAGAAGCTAAGAGTTTTCATTAAAAATGAAAGCGGTATTTTTAAGGATTTGTACCTCCTGCAAAAATATTCCCTACATGGTCTTAGAAGCTAACAGGAATATTTCCTTGTCTTGTGTTTTTTAGGAAAAATCTTGCCAAGAATTGAAACACCAACTTCAGATACAAACAGAGTCTGTAGCTAAAGAGAGGAATGAATTAAAAAACTCACTGGAGAAAAAGGAGGGGGTAAGTTGTCCACTTAGGTTCAAAAACTTAAAAACCAATAATAATAAATATTTAAAAGATTGATTTTCAGTCTCACCTGCTGGGACTGATGAGATATAAAGATGTTTCAATTCTCAAATTTTGAACTATCTTTGGCACTGAAATAAGGTGATACTAAAACTTTCCTAGAGGGTAATGTGAAGCTTTAAAATACAGATTTTAGTCTTGGTTTTCTGTGCTCCACATACTGTATCAGGGCATTTTAGCCCTTCAGGTTTTTTCATTAGTGAAACGGTTACTTGGTACTACTGTGTCCCCATTTTCTTTTGTATCTGCATACAATAAAAGTTGTTATTTCATATCCTTAGATCTATTTATTCTCAGGCTTAGGCAGTATGTTCTCAGTGGAATTGACAGGACATTTTCAGATATCCTTCAAGGTTTGAATTGCTTTTCAAACTTGTGTAAGTCACTTGCTCATGACTACAGAAGGACCAAATGTACTTCTTTTTCAAAGATGAGCATTCAGACCATACAGTGCAGTTGGCAGCCTGAAGGACACATCTGCTTTAATGGATTTCTTCATCCAAGGCATCGTCTGTTCCCTAAAGGGATCAGAAAAGATTTGATCAGTGGACATAGTTTGATAGACTGTGATGGACAGTTACTGTCTGAAGGAGGTTTGGAGGTGTGCAGGTGTGATGATAATTGCTCTGTGACTATGGCTGCTACTTTCCTGGCTCCTCACTTGTTCAGCTGAATCGCTGTGGTGCTCAGTACAAAGTGCAGAAGGATGAGCTTCGTGTATGCTGCAGTTGGCAGCAGGAGAGCCCAAACCATTGCTGGTGTGAGAAAAGTTGCCTGATCTTAATTTAGAATGGATAAAAAAGACTGCTGTTGATCTCTGGGCAGTAAATTTGGAATATCAGATTATTTTAATGTGTTACAGTAGTTCTTAGAATCTGCTTGCCAGTGTTCAACAACATAGGTCTGAAACAGCAGTGGCACTGTGGGATGGTCTGATTCTGTGAACAACATGTACAAATAGTGATATAAATTTAAATTATATACTTTAGTATAGTTACTTAATATTTTTGAATATAGATTTCTAAGCAGTTGTCTATGGACCTTGATTCAGCAAGAGCACAAGTACTGGAAATCCAGGGTCTTCTGAAGGAAAAAGAAAAAAGTGAGCAACATCTCCAGGGAAAGCTGAGAGAGTTAAAGGAATCTTTTGAGCAGAAGAAAAAACATAGTGAGACACTGCAAGCTGAATTAAAAACTGCCCTTTTAGAAAAGGTAAGACTGTCCTTTCTTGCTCTTATAAGAAAATGAGTGTAAATTCCTCTGATAAATACTGAAGCTTTTATGTCAATAACCTTGTGATAAAGTCTGTTTGCTGTAGTCTTGTTGGAAATGATAAGGTCAGGATGTGGAAGTGAGGTCTTCAGGTCCTGTTGGAGATAAAAACAACAACATCAACAGCAATAATGAACCAGTGCTGAAATATGAATTCCGTAGGAATCAAATTTTAATAAAGGGGTAAATAAGCTAGATTGAGTGTGGGTTTTTTGCTTCAGGAGCAAAGCAAGAGCTGCCATTTTCTTGTAAAGCAGGAGGATTTTGTGAGAGTACTTTTAGACAAACTCTACAGTGTTTTGAAATGTCCATGACAGTTTTAAACCAAGTCTTCTCATATTATACCAAAAGAATTTATCTGACTGACAGTATGAAACTCATAAACCATAATGGAAAGAGTTCAAATGTCTTACAGCATTAGGGAATGTTGCGCTGTGTGCCATAGACTGTTAAATGTGGCTTCAGCTTTGGCTGCCCAATGCTACATGTTCATATTTGTGCTTTAGACAGCCTCTGGAAACATTAGGTCTTGGTGTCGTGGTTTAACCCAACCATCAACTCAGTGCCACAGAGCTGCTTGGTGACTTGGGAAGACAAACACCATCACTCCAAACTCCCTCCTTTTTCTTCTGCCAGCTCCATATGCTAGGCATGATGTCATGTGTTATGGAATATCCCCTTGGTCGGTGGGATAAGCTATCCTGGCTGTGCCCTCTTCAAAGTTTTGTATATCTCCAGGTTTCTTGCTGGTGGGGTGGTGTGAGAAGCAGGAAGGACCTTGGCTCTGTGTGAGCACTGCTAAGCAGTAGCTAAAACATCCCTGTGACAACAAAATTGCTCCCACCACAAATCCAAAATGTAGCCCCTACACTGACTACTATGAAGAATACTCTACCTCAGCCAAAACCTGCACACTTGGAAACATGATTCCAATTTTTAATGTTTGGTCTTAATGTGTTTCTCTTAGTCTTTTGTTATGAATTAAATTTTGCTGTTAAATTAGTTATAAAATGTTACTATAAAATCGCAAATACCAAGTTACTGTTACTCCATAAAAAGAACAAAATTCTCTTCTTTCAGCAGAAATGCATTTTATTGAAATGCTTAAGCTAACTTTACTGTCTGTAACTTTAACTAAAACTTTCTATGCTTATGTTTCAGGCAGAGCTGGAGAATAAACTACAGCAGCAGTCTATTTTGTCAGCACAGGAGCTTAAAGCAGAGAAAAGTAAGCTAGCAGACTTACAGAAGGTACATGATAAGCATAAGGAAAACATGGAGAAGCTGCAGCTGGATTTTTATGGGAAAGAATCTGAGCTCCTGGCAACCAGGCAGGACCTTAAGGTACTTGCAATCTTTTTAATGTCATATATGACTTAGTAGATGTTAATATCCATGTTGAAGACCAAGAAACAGTGCAAGAACTGTATAAGTGAAAAACAATCTCTTCTGCTATATATAGAATTTAGTGCTGTTTAATCCCTTCTCCCGAGACACAGGATATTCTGAAACTAATTTAAAGGCAAGCATATTTGCCAGTTTACCTGAAATACCCTTTCATTTCTGCAGCAGCAAAGTGAAAGGTGATTTGGCTTTATATTCATTAGAGAGTTATTTTTTTTTTAATGTTGTTTTTTCTTGTTATGTACTGTAGCTTTCAACCAATTTAAATAGCATAGGTAATTAGGGCAAGGTCTGCCAGCAACAGCTATCTTCCAGATGATTTAACTAGGGTATTCCTGGCTGATGGTAGATATTAAGAGATGTCAAACTAATAGAAACAGTAGGTTTCCGGACCTGCCTGGAATACAAGTGCCAGAATTTAGTCCTTGAAGTTTTTGCTACTCATAAACTGAAGTTACCTGGTTTTGTATTAGTGTGCAGTGCCTTCAAAGTGGTATTGCTGAGATTGAGCCAGTCAGAAAAGGTGGGTTTTGGCCCTTTTTTCTGGCTTTCTGCTTCGTGTCAGTACTAAGCCAAGGCTTCAGTTGGTCCCAGGACATACTGTGCCGCAGAGACTGAATTCTAGGTTCAGGTTATTTTAAGAAACAGAGAAATACCTCCTTTACGTCCAGGCCACTGCAATTTTATTAGACTTACTCCTCTGTAGTATTAAATTGCCTGCCATGTTTCCCTGTAGATTATTGAAGCTTTACTTTCAGTGCACCATGGTTGAATTGCTATGTTAAATTGTAGAGAACTTCTGCATGATTAAAGCAGTGGTGGTTTAAGCATATTCTTTCAGCTTGTTACTCTTGCACATATACATCTGTGAGTTTATTTCCTGCAATGCATTTAAATCACCATTTGGTAATGGAGTGGCCTATAGAAACATTGGATTTGTTCAGTAACTTGGGGTTTTTTTTTGGTATAGTTTTCATTAAAGTATCACTTGTTGCAAAATAGCTGTGACTATTGTTATTAAAGGAGTTTGATGACCTCTAGTCCTGACAAGTATAAAATAGGACAGTAAATGTCTCGTGTATTTAGACCCAATGGGGTTGGTAGTGAGAGAGAGGGAGAGCTCTATGCAAAAAGCTAAAATAAGGTGATGGCAATGCAGAAACAAGATTTTAAAGGTGAGCAATCAGGTAACTGGTAACTTGATTTATGATGTAAGTTTCTGTGGAGCCTAGAGAGCCTGAAGAAGATTGGGGTCCTAAGTACTGAAGTGGTGTACCAATTTGGAAGCTGTTGGCTTGACTTAAAATTTTTGTTAAAAAGCATATGTTAGTATATAGTTAGAGAAATCGGATTGACGATGAGCCTTTTTTTTTTNTTTCTGGAAGAGGGAAAAGGTGGTGAGCTGAATGTTAATCATGGCTGTGCTACCTAACTTGGTTTAGAAGACCACAAAAGAAAAAAACACATTCAGACATTCAGACAGCCTCAGAGTGACAGTGTTAGTCTTGAGATATGAATATCAAAATGTCACTGAAGGCAGAAGAACTTTATAGCAGAATTTCACAGCCTATCCAAAATCAGTTATCTGCATGATGTTTTGCCTTGGGCAAGTTACTTACTAAAAGTAGCTTATTTGAGCCAGAGCTGTGTGTTTTGACTGAAATTTGGAACCAAACCTGATGGGCAGGCTGAGCTTTAGATTGGCCTTAATCTTCTTAGTAGGCAGTAGTAGAAGTTTTCAGACTTGTCTTTACGTAGAGTCAGTTTGGGTGTCTTTCAGTGCAAGATGTTTAGCAGAGATATGAACTCCCTTGCAGAGCAATGTTGAGTCGGGAGCCCAGCATTGTCCAGAACGGGCACGACCATACCGTGACATCCTAGCAATGCTAGATTTAAAAGGGAAAACTTAAATATCCTCCCGTGTTGCGGCACCGTGCTGTTGGCCAAGGTTGCAGGCGTGGGAAGGGATGCTGAAAGGCTGGTGGGTGCCATGGAGTGCTCTGTGTGCCGGGAGGGCACGGCGGGAGCTGGGTGTGCTCAGAGCACCATCTGCTGGCCTCTGGGAGAATGGCTCTGGGCTCCGCGGCTCCGCTCCGGCGGGGAGGCGGCGGTGGCGGTGCAGGGGAGTGAAGCGAGCCCTCGGGGCAGGTTTGCGGCGCTGCCCGGGCCGGGCTGCAGGGCAGGGGGCTCTGCTCCCCGCAGCGCCATCGGCACCGCGCGGCTCCGGCTCCTGGGTCCGGCACAGCGCCCCAGCCGTGCAAACCGTGAACCTCTGCAGCTTGCAGAGGAAACTGGAGAAGTGTTGTAGTTAAAAAAAAAAATAAAAAATAATAGAATAAAGAATAAAATCAGAAGTGGGAATGCAGTTATAATTTTGTGGATACAATTTGCTGCAAATTTACTTTGGCTAAAAAGTATCTCTAACAGTAACTTTCACACACGTTTTCATCTTTGTGACTGGAAAAAGAAATAGGGTAGGAGTTGAGTGCTTGTTAAAGCTGGAGTTTTTGATTTAAAAAAGGATATAATATAATTAAAAAAGAATACCACTTGATAATTTTTGTATATACACACACACATATTTATACAAATATCTGTGTGTGTGTATAGTCGCTCAATTTTTTTGTGTGAAAAAGGCATTTTTTATATAGAAAAATGAAAATGTACAAACTGTTATTTTAGCCTTGATTTTGACTTAGTGTGAGAATACTTTCTGTGAATCTGATCTCCTGAGCTCTGCCAAGTATTCTTGAGTTTTGGCATTTGTGCTTTTTGTAGTTAGTCCTGGTTTCTTCTGTGTTTTCAAAAGAATGTTTCTTTGTCTCCAATGTTGGCATTGCTGTCAGCATATATTCAGTGAATGTTCTGGAAAAAAACTCACTTGCCAGACCTCAGTTTTGTAAGTCATGAGCCTAAGTTGCATACAGTCAGTCAAACTCCTTTCCTCAGGGAGCGAAGAGAGATCAGGGTATCATCTGTGAATAATTTAATGTTGGTCCTTGTGGACTGGGATCAGGGAGCTGCTGATCTGTGCTGATCACGGACGTGCTGATCTGTGCACTTCATGTGGATAGACTGAATCTAGGTCCCACCACCCTCCTAGGACCAGTTGTGATGCTGGTGCTATGATTTGCACTGGCACAGCCCAAGGTGTAGTGAATTGAACTGTAATTTTTTTATATTTTTATTTGTTTAAACTCTGTACCAGTCAACCTAGCATTTCTGTTTATTTACACACATAGGTACTGATTGACCTCTTTTGTTCTGTACTTTGTCTCAGCCCTGGTATAGAGATAACCTGTACAGTGCAGACACTTTGAGGGGTGGGTTGAGAGAGAAGCACCCACTGTGTGTGGGTGTCACTATCCACTTAATCAAATTTCATCATCTGGTGCTAGCAAATTTGATATAACCACATTTCTTCTACTGGAAACAAATTTGAATAAAAGTTGCATCTTTACTGTTTTTCTTTCTAAAACTTTAGACTGTTGGGTTTTCCTGTGAAGATGTTATATTATGATGCTAGACTTCTGTCTTTCCTCAATGTTAGGAAAATATGGTATTCCACTGCACACAATGGAACAGAGGGAGATGATTTTGCCCTCTGAAATACCCACCCTACTGAAACCTTGAAACTCCAAAAGAGCCTCCTGATTTTTTTACAAAAAATTCTGAGTCAACACCTTTGGAAGTATTAAGTAGTAAACTCTAATATCTCAGAAAGCAAGTAAAGTAATTTGTCTGAAATTAATTTTAAAAGCTGGTGTGAGCTTTTTAAGAGTCATGGGAATTGTTGAAAATGCCGTTGAATCAGCAGTGTTCCATCACTGCTGTTTCAAATTAAGTCTGACTACAAGCAAAATACTTTAGATATTACAAAGGAGCATCATGAGGCATCAGAAATGAATTAGCTTTTAAATCAACATGGGAGTGACTAAAGCATATGCATAATTGAATGAAGTGAACATTCTGATTTTAGTTCCTTTTAAAACCACTAACCTTCAACAAGGGGTTTGATTAATATTTAAGCAAGAACTTCAAAAAGAATTTAAATCCTTACTGCTGCACTGAAGGCAATAAACTTATTACAAATAATAAATCTCAGCTTACCTTCTGTATCATAGCATCAGAAATTTCCATAAAATACCAGTATTTTTGAGAAATAGGGGATGAGTTTGTTTGTTTGGTTTTTTTTTCTTGTTGGTTTCAAGTGGAACTAGCCTTTATCTAAGGTAGAAGGTTTAAAAAACCTGCAGAGTATTAACTCAAAAAGACCCCCAAAGTTTGACTTTGCTGTGAGCAAACAGAATGAGCTTTGGCTTTGGGTGCAAGTTTTTGATTATTTCTTGGGATTTTGTAATCTGTTTCAGAGAGAGAAATCAAAGTTCTTTTTCTAGCTAATGGTGAGAGAAGCAAATAGAGTATCTTCTCTGGATTTTAAATGAAAATTTAAACTTAATGTTTACAATACTTATGCAGCAGAAACTGTGAAACATTTTATCCTGGTATTAGCATTTTTATCTTATACATTTCACTTCATAATTTCAAAAAAATTTACAAATGTTTTAGCACTAACTTTATTAAGTCGTAAGTGAAAAATAGCATTGAATGATTTTTGAAATCTTTTAAGTATAGCTTCACTGCTTCTTAAGTTGCAGCTGTCTAGAGTTATAGAACACATGATTTGCCTAGATAATAAAATCAATTTGTGTGAGCAAATTCCAGTGTACTCTCTTCTTGTCAGTTACCTTTTGTTCTTTTCCCTTCTGCATGTTTTCACCTTTTGTCTGTGTAAGGATGCAAGCTGGAATATGTACAGTAAGGTTTTGTTCCTGGAAATGATGCTGACATATTTTCTGTTTACGTAGGGTAACCTTGTAAACTAGAAGTTTCTGTAGTTATGCTCTGTCAACATTTGAGGCTAAATGTTGCACTCTAGGTAGCAATTTTTCTACTTGGAAAATGTTTACGTGGCTCTTTAGTATCTGAAACTTTTATACTGACAGATAACTTTCAGAACTCTCTTTGTAATTAGTCCACAGAAGAAAAACTTGCTCTAGCTCAAGAAGAATTAGTTTCCAGCAGGAATCGAATTGCTAGCAGTAATCAACAGATTCAGGAACTGAAGAAAGCTAAGTCTACACTGGAGCAGGATGCATCAAAGAAAGAACAGCAGCTGGGTGAGAAGGCCAAAATGCTGCAAGATCTTCAGAATGACAAGGTAAATGCCTTTGCCTTTTGAAATCTCCACCCAGGAGATTTCACATCCACTCCCTGCAGGCACCCTTTATTATTTTCTATTACGTCCCTGATTTGAGACCATAACACTGTTGGAGTGGATAACAATGACAGTTATACTGAACCTCTGGTGAAATACTTAAAAAAGAGACAGTTGTAGTGAATTTGGTTCAGAATATGCTGTTAATTTGTTCTAGACAGGTTTGTGCCTAGACAGGTGGGAAAACGTTATTAGTTTTAAATCTAAAACTGCAATCATGCTGCTAATTGCATTACAAACTGTGGATAGATATATGGCAGTTATTTCCCCATAATTATAAAGCCACCAAGTAGGTTTTGGGCCCTGGATGTTTTTTGATTGATTGGGTTGTTTATTTTGTGAGCTTGGAAGAGGTAACTTTTTTAGCACTTCTATTTCTCTTTAAGATTTTGAAAGAAAAGGATTTGGCTAATGAAAAATGTAAAACGACAGAGCTCCAGGAAATAAAGAATAGACTTGAAAAAGAAAGTGCCAAGCTAGGTGAAGAACTTAGAGCCTGCAAGCAAGAATTTGAGAAGGTAAATTGAGACAAACTAAGTCTTCTACATGTGTTTGGTTATCTGATGAGAAATATGTGCCTACTCAGTCGATGTTATCTGGAATGGCTTTGCAAAGATGGTTATTGTAAATATTGGTATTACTGATAAGGGAACCAAAGCCTGGATTTTATTGGGCTTCCTCAGCAATGATGGTTGGTGATGATCCTTGAGCCACCAGGGCCTAATGAGCCAAGTGGGCTGCATAACTTGTCTTAGCTTCAGGGTGGGTTGTATGTCCTGGATTTTCTTCAGTTCCACTGTAAATTCATTCTGCATACTCCTGCTCGACTATTCTGAAATGAAAAGCTGTCCAAAAGAGTCACGATGGTGAAGTTTTCCTGGATATTCTAGGCACATCTGGGACTTCTCAAGGATGCATGGTAGAGTTGAAACTCCCTTAGTGTTGTTTCTTAAAATGTCTTAAGTCACAGCTGGGAAAGCCTCATAAAAGACAAACTCTCTTCCAAAATCCTAACAATCAGTTGGGCTCTCTAAAGGGTAAAAGTTGGGAGGATTTAATGAAATAGTTTTTAGTCTTTAGTAAAACTATTTCTTGCGACACTCTACATGTTGCTTTTTAGTCTCTATAAAAACTAACATTCCTAAAAGGCTGCAGTTTGTGTTTTCCCTAATGTACTGTTAGCAGTTATATTAGCATCTGTTAAGCATACGTATTTTAAATTGTCGCACAAGTATAAATACAGGTACAATTCCCTATACACTAATAAAAAGAAAATGACATGATAACTTATGACCTTCAGATGTTCATTTGCTCTTTATTGTTTAGAAAATGGTCTGTAATTTTTAGGTATAACTCTGTACTTTGTTTCTCTTGAGGACTCTGTGCTTGGGGAAAGGTATTTAATTCTTGCTGTTCCTAAAATCTCTATTCTAAAGAATAAAATTTATAAGGATGTAAATGGTGTGCACACCAGTATCAGCTTAATAGTAATTTCTTCATATCCCTACAAGCAATCAGACTGAAAGTGTCCCAAAGACTAAATTCTGTTTCCCAGCAAGGAAGGGATATATATGTATCTCTAGGGCATCCTCTTGTTCTGAGGATATGTTCTTTTCAGGATGCTTGGTTTGGTTTTAACTTGTATTGTGAATTTTGATTTATGGGAAATAGTCCACCCCTATTAGTTTTCTAAAACTTTAGCGTTTGGCTGTGTAATTTTAAGGAAAATGGTTTCTATAAATTAAACTAACTATTCTACTTGAGTTCAGTTACAGAAGAACAAGTAAAGCCATTATTTATATCATCCCACATGATTAAAACAGAGTAATTTTTTATACATTGAAGACTAACAGAAACTAACTTTCTTACATCAGCATCCAGTTATACATTGTCATTATGAAGTTTTTAACCTCATTATTGCACTCAGAGAACAATATGAAGTAAATTTTAGAACAGTACCTAGAAAATGACAAGGAATGGTAGAAAACAATTCAACAGTTCTTCTTCTCTACTTCAGCAGAAACATGCATTAAAATTATTTTTAAATTTGAATATTGATAATAATATAAGTTTAAAACTTTGATCATGAAAATCACTGATACTTTGCTCTATGAAATCATCCTTTCTTACAGTGATAAAACTAAAAATTACTGCTGTCCTCTCCTAGGAAAGAATTACAGTATTTTTGAATTTAAATCCAAATTTCAGTGTTGCTACTTTAACTTTGAACTCTGTATCCTAACAGGAGGTGACAAATCTCAAAGATGCAAACCAGCTATTGATTCAACAGAAATTAGAACTGCAGGGCAAAGTAGATAATGTGAATTCAACTCTGGAACAGGAGAAACAAAAACAACAAGCTGTCAAAGATCAGCTGAAAAAGAGGGAAGAGGAGCTGAAGAAAGAATGTGCTGAAATTGAAGCCAAACTGGTTAGTATGTTAGCGAGAATGAGACTGTTGTTTTGTGAACATGCCTTTGGATTCTTCTAGGGTCATAAAAGAAGCAATGGGTTGACTTTAGTTTCACTTTACATGAGTTTTTAAATGACAAGATCAAAAATCTTTCAGGCATTTAATGGTATAGGAAAATTCAGTAAGGTGACAGCCTTGTCTAATAGAATATGTTGATTAAAAGTAGTGATTTTATTACAGTAAAATTCTTTGCCTCAAGTAAATGTAGGGAATAGGGAAAGAATACTTTGAAGCTTGTTTTTCATTTTTCCATTGTTTTTATAGCACGCAGAGAAAAAAGTCAAAGAAGAAGAAAAACGGAAACATGAGGAAAAGGAGACCAAGCTCACCATGCAGGTCACAGCCCTGAATGAAAACCTGGCTACCATGAAGAAAGAGTGGCAAAGTAGCCAAAGGCGAGTGAGTGAGCTGGAGAAACAGACAGATGATTTACGTGGGGACAATGCTGTCTTGGAAGCAACAGTCCAGAATAATCAGGATGAGAGAAGGGCATTGCTGGAGAGGTAAGCTGTGGTCATGATGATGTGGAAGTGTAGTTTGAGAAATTAAATGAACTGAGAATGAAAACTTGTTTGAGTTGAGTGCCTGGGCTGTGGGTGCAGTTTCCAGAGTGCAACCTTCTGTCATCACTGCCAAAGCACAGCAAGAGGTTTTGGGAACCAACTGTGCTGTTTGTGATTGTTCTGTAGAAAATAAGGCAGGCTTATCAGGATCTTTACTTATCACCAAAGCCACAGCTCTGTGCTTGTTCTCCAAGATTTATGTCCATCTGTAAAAGCCTTCTAAATCCACTGGTCTTCTCTGAGATTTCAGATATATAGGCTGTGTCTTCTCATCTGTTGTTTCAACCTTGTGAGGCCTGGCAGAGAGAACTTCTCTTACCCAAACTAACTGTCCTTCTCCATCACTCTGAGGCTCCTGTGCCTTGATTCAGTTCAAATATATGCCTGTGTCATCGAGAAGCCTGGAAGAGAGCCCTTAAGTAACACAGAATTGGCACAGGAACTCCTAGGTGTGCCCACTATTCTGTGTTAGGAGACTGAACGTGTCATTGTATTAGATAGACGGAAGTTCACAAAGGAGGCATTTTCTTTCTCCTGAAAACCTGTGGTCTTATTTTCTCCAGTCCTGCTTTTATCTCTACAATACATTTAAGTTTTAGGTAAGCAGAGTGCTTTTCCTTCAGGCAGCAGGAGGCCTTGCAAGGCAGTGGGAGCTACCTGAATGCAGTGATTTCCAGGGCAGAAGAAACATCTGTGAGATAGGAAGCATTTTTTGTCTTTATTTCCTGACGTGTTTGGAGAAGGCAGAGGGGAAAACTTTTGTTGGTACGTCAAGCTTGGTGATTTGACTTTTGAACAGTAGACCTTGGAAAAGGATGGGGTTGATTCAAGTGAGATCCTCTTTCTTTGGCAGTCCCTTGCTGTACTGTGTTGAACTCATCTAGTAGCTGTTTACAGCTTGGCAGAAAAACACCCTTTGAAATTTGGCTTTGAGCAGCTAACTGAGTTTCAGCTGATAGGAGGTGGCCTTGATAGAAGAAAAAGGTTTCTTTTCTGCTCTTTGCCGGACCTGATCTGCAGCAGCTGGTTTGCGAGAGTGTCCTGTTGCACAGGGGTATTTTATGAGGGCTTGCTGTTGAGGGATTGCATTCAGCACTGTCCCTGGTGTGAGGCTTAACTCCAGGTATTGACAAGCTGCAGATACTTAGGAGCAATTCCAGTATAGTCTTTAACTGATTGTTACAACAGAATATTTTCCTACTTAAGGCATCCAAGAACTTTTCAAAACAAGGATTCTTCTGGCTGGATTTTATGTGGGTAACTTCTCAGTTACAACCAACCCAAAGGACACACAATTTACATTGTCTTAAATGCTTTGGGCTTACTATTTATTATTTTACCTCAGGTGTATAAAAAGTGAGGGAGAAATTGAAAAGCTTCAAGCCAAACTTGTAGAAATGAAGAAAAAGCTGGACAATACAACTGCTGCAATGCAGGAACTTGGCCGAGAAAACCAGTCATTGCAGGTATAATTTGATTTGAAGCTATTAAATCTGTTGATTCACTCTGGGACATTAGGAAAATTTCAAATTTGTGTCAGATTGGTGGTGGGTTGAATTAAGGTGTTATGGTTGTGGTGTGTGAGGGTCATACTTCTGTCTGTGTGTTATTAAATCTGCCCTCAGTTTGAAGATTGGAAGGTTTCCTCTCTGAACAAATATAAGCACTGGGTATCATGACAGAATTGTGCTTTTATTTTGCAATGGGTAGTGCATGCTGTTGAAATAGAGGCTATTAGAGGGAATTAGACATGCATTTTTTTAAATGCCTGATGCCTTTTTTTACATTTTCTATATAGATCAAACACACACAAGCTCTCAACAGGAAGTGGGCAGAAGACAACGAGGTACAGAATTGTATGGCCTGTGGAAAAGGCTTTTCCGTGACAGTAAGAAGGGTAGGTGTGTTCTACTCTGTGTCTATGGTGATTTTCTTTTTTTATTGTTTGCAAACTCTTAGATGGGATATGGACTTCATAAAATGGCCTGAATAGTGCTGTGACCTCAAGACATCTCAGAATACAGTTATTGTTTGAAGTGCCTTAACATATTAAAAATAATGGCAGTGGAGCTTACTTTATTCATGATTCTTTTTCCATTCTAACAGCATCAGTTTATAAACAGTGTTAAAATGCTTCAATCCCCTAAGCAAGCAGGAAAAATGACACTGTTGTAAGCATATTTACAGAAAATATATTTATAATCAATCTGAACTAGATTTATGGGTATAAAAGGAACTTAAATTGGTTGAAATTAGGTATGTGTGAAAATATGAGACCATCACCATGATCTGGTGCTTTGTGACTGTACATTTGTAAACGTGGAAGAGAAGAAACAACTGGATGTGTTCTAGGTCTGTAGTCAGACCTCGCTTGAAAAACTGCTGTGGTCAGCTAAGATGTTAGTGTCAATTAGCAGGGTCTGCCCTTCATCCAGAAGTGACTTGGCAATGAAGTAGATGAGGGATATTTGTGAGGTTCATTTTTTTGCAGAGGTGTCTTAGGTGATGTAGTCTTAGGTGATTCCCCCCGGCCTGCATTATTTTGGTGATTTTCTTTGGGTAGTCTTTGAACAAAGGCTGCTCAGTTCTTGATTCAAGGATACTTCTCAATGTGAAAGCTGGTAATTTTATATAAGAAGAATGTATTTCATGTGACCAGAACAAGTTCAAGAGAACAAATTCTAGAAGAGGATGAACTTAGCCATCTATTTCCTGAAACTGGTATAGTCTCTTGACTCAGCAAAGCACTTCTGAATGTTTTACTCATATACCTTTTAGAAAGGATTTACTCAAACAACATTCTGTGTGCTGTGTAACTGCCAATTAAAAATTAAGACTAATTTTTGAAACATAAGAGTTGATTTGGCTGAGAGTTGACTTGATAGTGATCTCTATTAGTAATAACTGCTCTGCCACTGATGTTCAGCATGTCTGGTTCTTCTCTTTTGCAGCATCACTGTAGACAGTGTGGAAATATCTTTTGTGCCGAGTGCTCAGCAAAGAATGCCTTAACCCCTTCTTCTAAGAAGCCTGTCCGAGTCTGTGATACTTGCTTTAATGACTTGCAAGGATAACTGGCTATCGTGAGTGACAAAGAAACGTTACACTAAAATTTACTATTTCTGTTGATGCACTTCATTCAGCACTCAGACTACTATTCAGTTTGGACAATGATTGTAACACTTGGCAAAATCTAGTATATTTTGAAATGTTTATTGATACCAAGCAAAACTATTGTATTTTTTTGTGAGACATGGGCTCAGATCATCCATAGCTTACTGAAACTAATCATGGAAAGAGCTTTTATGTCTAGATTAGAAATATCCAGTTATTTGTAAATAAAGTTTAAACAGAGGAGTAACAATGTATTTTTTTATCTTTTATTTTTTTGTTCAAGAGAAACAGCATTTATGTGATATTGAAGTTTATTCTTGTTTCCTTCAAAGAAAAAGGAAGATGCGAAAACTTGTGAGGATTTTATGTATCCAGTGTTGCTGTAAAAACATAACTAATTGTTGCATTTGATTGCATATCTGATGGTCTTCATAACCTCCTGTGATTTTGGGTTTTTCCTATCTCTCTAGTTCTTGCATTTTTCTCTTGAAAGTTTGAACTCCACAGTGAGGGAAATGGCTGTGCTCAACTTCAACTCAGTTTTATTTGCCCACTTGTAGTATCAGCAGCCAATTCCCTATCCAATACAGCACTTGGGTGCTGGAACATCTTCACACATACTGTATTGCAGAGTTGGTGTTTGAGTGCATCTGTCTCTCTGAGAGAGTAAGTGTGAACGAATGAGGAGACAAAGTTTATCTGGCATTGTAGCAATATTATATGATACATTATAATATTCCATCCCATAGCGATTGATTTCACTTTTACGAATTTGGTTGACACGTTTCGATATTCAATAAACCTTTAAATGTGGGTTTTAAAAAGCAGAAAACAATGCTGGTAGAAGTCTGTAGCACATCTCTGCCCCTGCCCATACCCTGGAAGCACTGAGAGATCATTGCTGTTCTAAGGGACATATAGACCTTCCAAGCCAGGTACCCAACTAAGAAAAAGTATTTTTTGAGACAGCTGTAGTTTTTCTGGGGTTTTCTTCTGTCCCTTCCATCAGCTTTTGGTGGAAGAAGCTGAACTCCTGCTACACCTAACAAACCTCACTTTTCCATTACTCCATCTGACCCCCATTACCAGGGGGTCTGAAGTGTTATGTTAGTTATGTGATATAGTCTGCTTAGAATGGAAAACTGGCTTTGTTATAAGCCAAGCAGCTCTAACTAAGAGGCCAAATTATATTACTATAAATATTTATTCATATTTTCTGCACTGGGAACAGGAGTTTCTTTACAGTTCATGTAGGCTCCAGACTTCTTTTTTGTTGTAATTTTGTTTGCACCTCTTCAATTTTTGCTTGCCTGTCTCTAACTTTTCTTCCTTTTTTAAGTGGTGTTTCAAAACCCTTAAGCTTACTTATTTTAAGCAGGGGTTATGCCTTCCAGTATTTAGGAATTTTTTTGTCTTAAATACCCTAATAAATGCTCAAATACTTCAGTATCTTACCAAATTTTGCCAGCTGTTCAGAGAAAAAGATTGTGTCCAGAATTCCTCTACTTCTTTCCTGAGGCAAGGAATCAAATTCTGTCACAATGATGGTAGCTTAGTCATCATTAGGAAGATTTGTTTGCTTTTATCTAGTTACAGCTCTATATGGGAATGAAGGAGTGTCTCCTTTATAAAAAAAGTCTTGTCTTGATTAACTGTCCAGTTAAGAAAATTCATCTCTCTACTCCAGAAGTAGAGATCTATATGTTTCATATTCTCTTCTAACATTTATAACTTTCACATTGTCTTCTTTACATTTGCACTGTCAAGGAGTTTTCTTAAAATTCAGTTCTTATTTCCCAAAAGCCAACTGAATAATGTAACTTGTTCTTGTCACTGTAAAAGGGTTTGGGCTACAACAAAACATTGATCTGCTTTTCTGGTTTGAACTTGAGAGTTGCTTGCTCAAAAACAAACAAACAAACGAAAACCAACCACCAAAAAAACCAAGTGCTGCAACAATTCCATATGAACAGAGCCTCTGGACTCTGTTTCTCCTCATCAGTGTAACTGTTTGGCATAAGAATCTTTTGAATAGAAAATATGAATAGAATCTCTGCCTCTGGGATTTTTTTTTTCTATTTATTTGTTTACTGAGAGAAAAAAAAAAATTTCTGTAGTCTTTGTTTGTCTGACTTTAGAAATGTGGGAAAAGTAGAGATGTGACAGTCATGCTCCAGTCCAGATGAATTCTGCCCTTTTGTGTAGCACACAAGACCTTTGTGATGTTCTTTAGGTGGAGGACAACCATATAGAACAGGAAGAATTTTGAGAGGGAAAGGAGAAAATTCCCACAGCTGCCTGAGATCAAAACACGAGGTAGAGGAAGATGGAGATCTTTCAGGGGAGCTAGGAAAGGGGTTAGAAGATTTAGTTGTATTTAGGCCTTTTGATTGGGAACGTGTGAAAGCTCAAGAGAGTCTTCTGCAGTGGTAGAAGCTCTGGAAGGGTTGTTTTTAATTCAGCTTTTTGGGATGCCATTGTGTAAAGACAAGCAGAGTCACCTTTTTCAGCAGGCTGCTAAAACAGTGTAGTTGGTTGACTGCAGATCACACCTTGGTGTGGAGTTCTTCAGCTTTGGGGACAAAACCAGCTTGATTTTTGAAAGTTGCTTTTTGCTGGCAAATTTATGTAACCAGCTTTTTGAGGGGATAGAAATGGTTTTAAAGCACACATTTGTAGAAAGAAGGATTGTTAAAATCTGGAGGAACAGTGGGGTAGAAACTTTCATGCTTGAGCTTTGATTCTGCAGCAGTAGGTCATGATTTCTACAGCTTTTCACTGGAGTGAATTTATGACTCCATTGCTGAGTCTTATGTTCCTTCTTTTGTGCTTGTAATTCTTAGTGCTGATCTGTATTTGTTGACAAATTGATGGTATACTGAGTATAATACTTGGCTTTGCTGCCAGGTTGGAAGCTGTGTTCAAGCTCAAGAAAACATCCCATAATAAGGGGAACTGGAAGGTGAAAAACTGTGAATTTATGAATATGCTTGCTGAGTCTGACTGTTTTGGTGGGCATGTTTCAGTAGGAATGTGGGCTTTTTGTTCTACTGCCTTAAAATCTAAGTAGCAGGAAAACCAAGTAAAAAGCCTAATGACTTTTACCACAGTAAAGGATTCCAGGCAAAATAGTTTAGTTCACTGATTTTTCAGACTGCAGACACAGGAACAGAGGGGAAAACTGATAAAATGGCAGAAGAGACTGAGTCTTGAAACTGGAGGATGCAGAGTGATGCGTTTTTACAGCCTCAAGCAATAGGCAGATTGCTCTGATTCACTGAGGAGCAGCCATTATAGAGGAAGATGTGAAAATAATGGCAAAAGCAGCACTCAAACCAGTAAGTCTGTGGGATCCTCAAGCAGCCTTTGATTACTAGTCATTACTATGGCATCAGGAATGGGACAGTGAGGTGTGGGCTTTGTTCTTGAAACTGTCCCATCTGCAGGATACTCCATCCACATTCAGAATTGCTGCTAGAGCAGAATGTGAGAGACCAGCTGCTTTATGGGCAGAGACAAGCTGTAGAAAGTTTTGTGAATGTGTAAAGGATGGTCTTATTAAGGGTGGGGAGAGGTTCTTTTAACTTCTGGAGACACCACCTCTCTTCCCAGTGCTCCATTCTGGCTTTGTGTCAGCAGTACGGGAGACAGGTAGCATTGCAGAGGTCAGTAGCAGAGTTTCGATCTTAGCTGACTCTGCTTCACTGTTATTTATTTCTTCTCCTCATGTACTCCCTAATGTAATCTTCCCCCTTCTGCAAAGGTTGAATGAAGAGGATAAAAGTAATGAGGCACAGTAGGAAAAGTTACTGTCTGGAGATGAAGAGACAAAAGGAATTTTCTGCTGCAGCTTCCAACAGAGGCAAGAGGTTTAGAGTGATCTCATTTTTCAGCTGGCTTCACTCTCTGGCACAAGACTCCAAGGCTGTAGAGTGAAATGTAGGGGTTTGCCTCTGTTTTTGGAAGATGTCAAGTAACCAAGTTGTCATGGAGTGTGGAGCACAAGGTACACAAGAACAATGAGTAACTACTTTTGTTGGCTTTGGGACCATTAGGATTGTTTATGAATCCTCACTGGAAAAGCTTTCTTATTCGTGTAGCAAGAAGGGATTTGGGAGCAGAAGCATGAAGTAAGCTCTCTGTCTGTATTATATGAGCCAGAACAGTTGAGCTTCTCATGCTAGATGTAGGAGAAGTGACATTCATAAAGGGACCTAGAAAACTTGACTGCTTTTCGGGATTGTTAAGTTTCATTTAACCATGGAATGGGAGCAAATGCTTGTTGCAAAACTTAAAAAAAATATGGTCAGTACTTAGCGATGGACAAAAAAACATGCTGGAGCTGAAGTTCAAATAGAATCTAAACTATGCCAAGAAGAATGATATCATGGTTTGAGCATGTTGAAACTGATAAATTACTCTTCCAGGTACTACCCCTCCTGCTTTCATGTTCTCAGAGAGCTAGGAAACAATCCTGTCATTTGCACTGTGCACTTTTTGCTGTCTAAGATAATCTACAGTAAGTGGAATGGCATCACATGCATTGCATGTGTTAGCTGTAGTCATTGGACAGCAGATTTATAATCAGCTGGATTTTTCACTTTATATATTTGGCCCTAAGGAAAATTGCACAGTTCCTTTTACCGAAAACGCAATCATCATCTGAGAGCACATATAAACAAAAAACATGTTAAGTCACACATGTCTTCGTAGAACTTAATTTTAAGACTATAAAATAAGAAAAAAAGAATTTTATGTATTTGCAAGGATCTTGCCAGTTGCCTATTTCTTTGGTTTTGAAATCGACCTCAGCATCTCCCTTTTAGAGTAAGTTTAAAATTGTTGTCCAAACACAGCCTCTCCAAAAGCACTAATTGATGTAGTTTTCAAAACCATATATAATTGCATATATGTCCTGCCACGGAAATATGGGTTTTGAGGTATTTTTTCTGTTTCTTTTTAAAGGGACACTGAATAAAAAGTTTGCATGTTTAGAGAGAACATTAGATACCACTTAAGTTCACAATAATGAAGAGTGTAAGGTACTAGGTAATGTAATAAACTCTGCCTACTATCTGTAGCTCTCCATATACTACACGCTCACTTATGCAGCAGATAGAGAGGTGTCTGTGCATTTAGAGATTGATGAAGCCCTGCTACCTCTTTGGATCAATGTTGAAAGCAGGAGCCTGGAAGGCACATTTTCCAGTTTTCCCTCCCCCTGTGACTGAAACTGAACACTAAAACCAAATTCATCTGTATTTCCTGCTTTTTTGGGGGTAAAGAGGGCTAGGAAAGGGTGTTCATTGTTATATGTCAACAGGTCAGTGCTGGCAGGTCCAGGCTGCTGCTGTTGGGTTTATGGCAAAGTCCTCCATTGTGTGATGCTGGAGCTTGAATCCTGGCACAAAAGGGATGTTTGAAGGAATGTCTCGCTGGGTTAGCAAATACCAGAACTTTTTATAGTAATATGTCCAAAATGCTGCTTGTATAGAAATAGTCACTTTTGTAAGAAAAGAAAAAAAGTCACAAAAAAAGTCACACCCCCCCACCCCCCCATTTTATGCCATTACATAAGGTTTAATTTAAGCTACCTCTCAGTGTGAAATTCAAACATTAGGTAAGTTTAATAAGGTTTTCTCACTGTCATGTTATATAAAAGTTATAGTGAATGCCAAAATTACAAAAGTTTATCACCAAAAAGGAAAGGAGTCAAGTCTTTGATTTTAATGTGTATTTGAAAATACTTAACAGTTTCAAGTTATTGTAAATTCTCTTAAAATCTTTTAACTTCTGTAGTTTCAACCTTGCAAACTCTAGCTGCTGGACAGGAAATAAATTATAACCACAAGCTTTCATAATTATGGTCTGCTGAGTAAAACCAATTTTGTATGGAGCTTTGTTGCCTGGATACAGATAGCCTCAGTCACCAAATGTACCATTCATTTGGTCATGTTTTTTTTCTTCAGTACTCGAGATGTGAACTTGATGAATGGTGTTCTGTAATGGATGCGTGCCACAAATTACATGGTCTTGTTTGCCTCTTTTCTGACTTCTAATGATCAATTTATTACTGCAGATGTGAATATTGTTCATACAGCTTAATTTCTGTATAATTGTATAAAATATAAATGGAAAAAATATAAGTTTTTACTTGTTATTTAGAAGTAATGTATTATAAAAGACTTTTGTTGCAGTTTTACTTAGTACTTACAGAGTACTGTACTTCTAAACTGGATCCTGCCATCTTGGTAGGTGTAGATAGATTTTTTTGCATGAATCTGTTTTGGTTCTGTTTCTTTTTAATTGAAGTTTTATTCTCTTAAGTTCTATTTTCAGTGTTTGTGTTTACTACTTGTGATCATGTAGTTGTGCCTTACATTGTGAAAGAATTTAGTCCAGTGTGCACTGTAATTCTTAAACTCTGTGATCTGGAAGGTGGCTGTGGAGTTGAATGGAAAGGTGACACCATGCATCAACAAGTTCTGTATAAACAATGATGAATTGTTGCTGAAATGTCATATTTGTTTTATAATCTGTTAAAGGAATGATTATTAATAATAATAATAAAAAATTAGACCTTTCTAATAGACCAGGTAATATCATTCAAAACTACCTTGCTCCATTTCAGACAGGAAAGCTACTTTGAAATGGTGGATATATAGTTCTACAAATGAATTGTAGGAAAGCCACACATGTAGGAGCAAGCTAAATGTTCCAGTTTCTTAGGGTTGCAGGGAACTGCAACAAAGGCATGCACATTCCTGAGGGCACAGTAATAATTACTGTTTTTCAAATCTGTTTTTTTTCACAGGTTAAATTCAGAGTAGTCTTTCCATTCCCAGTATCTGTGCAAGGCTGCCAAGTATCCCACATTTGATGAAAGTCCTTCTGTCACTGGCTGTGTTCTGACATCATGTTCAATGCAGCTGGACAATTGACATAACTGGAAGACTCAAAAGTAGCTCTTGTTTAATTTTTTAGAGCAATAAAGGTCTCATTCGTGAAATGGAAAGCTCTCAGAGAGATGCCAGATGGTTAATGTGGGAGATCAGCCCCTATTGAATTATGCAGGCACAACCAAACAACCAATGTTTAGCTATTGAAGCAGGGGCTCTGTCTAGGTACAGAGAAAGATGGAGAGGAGAGCTCTCCTCTGAAAGGCAGTTTCAATTGGGAAGTCGATTTTTGCCTCTTCCTGAGATATCTTTCTCTTGACACCACAGAAGAGCCTACTGAGTTTGTGTCTCCATGAAGACAAGCCTGTGTAAATACTTCCTTCCACTGGGCTGTCCTCCTGGTGACATGCTGGTGTCCTGGGGTGACTGCTTGTCTGGTAAAGTGAGTAGACCTGGCTAAAGGTTGTTTTGGTAAAAAGTGTACAAAGTGAAATACCCTCTTCCTTTTGCCAGCACACGAAGCACAGACCTTAGTCTGTCAGGTGTGACTCCTCTGGGCTTGAAATATCTTTGTCCTGTCAGCACTGGTTTCAGGATGCTGTGAGGTTCTGGTGAGCTCTCAGTGTGATGCAATGTGCAGCTGAGCCTGGGGCTGGGGAGATGGAGCACAGCTATGTCAGCCAGGTTGTGGCGAGGTGTTGGTAGCTTGTGTGATGCCCTGGTGCAGATCTGTCTGCACTCTGTTCTGCCCTCCTGCTTCACACATTCACCACTTGACATGGAGCCTGATGGTTGTTCCTTTCCTGGGAAGCTGTGACAAAAACTTGCCCATAATAGACGCAGGGGAAGAGCAGGAATTTGTGTATTACAGTGGCCAGGCTGTATCTGGAGAGCACTGGAGCAGGTAAGTGCATACATAGGTATACGTATATACACATGCTCAGTATTAATTTAAAAACCATGATATTATAGGTTAGTGGGTAGAGACACGTAAGTATCAGAAGCTGTGGCTACACAATTCTAATTTAATGAAATTTATTAATACAGTTTGAATGATGCAATAACCCTTCTAAACTTCTCTGGTGAATGAGTTGTCCTTACTGACACAGTGTTTTCCCTGTCATGCTTTCTAGGAAATGACAAGCTATATTAAAGCTTCCCTGGATGGCAAGAGCCTTCCCTAGGTGAAGCAATACATTTGTTGCACGGCTCATTCCCCTCCTCCACTTTATTCCTACATGGTGTGGTCTATGCACCATACTTTTGTCAGGTCAGAAATCTGTTAGTTTCAGAGACCTAAAACATTCTGAAAGAAATAACTATATTATCACCATAATAGTCTTCCACTGGCTCTGTCAGTGCAATGCTGACATTTTTAGATTTCAGAGGATTCAACAGGGAAGCAGAAAGCAGTGCTTTTCTTGGTTTCATGTTGCGTGATGTAATTGGAGATTGCTGTTTCTATTTGTGACATCCATGCTTTCTGTAAAAAGAAAAAATATATGTAAACTAAGAGAACCTAAGAAATTTCCAGTAAGTTAGATACATTAATATCCAGAGCCTTTAGTTCTATTCTCTCTTCAGGCTTGTGCTCATAATTGCTGAAGGAAACATGAATTATCCCACAACTGAGACTCTCCCAGTTGTTCAGGCCACTACATTCTGCTGGAATCTGTGTCTGGGGCACAGATTTACAGTGAATGTTTCCATTCTTGGTTGGAAGGTAGGATTTTAATGCTCTGTTTGTAATGCTGAAGTTTGTTGCAGGCTATTTCAACCCTTTCTGAGTAATTAGCTTAATGCTGTCCCTGCAGTTTGGGTTCCTCATTTTTCTGATCAAGACAACTGCAGCTCCTATCAGCTCCTATCAGCATCACAAGTTCTGTCGCCCTCCAAGATCTGCCATGAGCTGCCAACTGAATTTCAGTTTCTATTATCATGCTGACAGCATTCAGGTCTATGTTTGCTGTCATCCAGGTATGAGGATGGGGTGATGGAGAGATAATTTCAAATATATAATTTCCTTCTCTCTGCTAGTCCAGGTAGTCTGGTCACAGAAGTTGAGTTGTCTCTGAATTACTATGATTAGATGTTGGACTAACCCTAAAAGGATTTATCCTTTGGACTAAAACCTTTAAAGTGCCCTTCCAACCCAAACTATTCTATGATTCTGTGGTATTGAGAAGATGGTAGCCCTGGTATGAAAGCAGTTTTGGAAAGGAAAGGTCATATTTCAGTAACAGGATAAAGTAATGACTACTTGAGTGGATAGCGATTCCAAATACCAGCCAGTGACTGGAAAGAATTCACTCAGTGCTTCTGTTAGAAAAAGTCTCCCACCACTTACTTGAAAGATTAGTATTAGTGGTGGTCAAATTTCTGTACATTATGTATTAGAGAGGGAAATTCAACTTACATGAGAAAGCAAAATACTGCGAAGTGCCTGACACACTTTCAGATGTTATACCCAGTGCTGATACTAGAAATGTGACATGGTGTGAAAATGAGGGGTAAATTTATAGAACAGTGCAATTAATCATACCATCTGTTCAGTCATGTTGTGAATAGATGAGCATGAGACAGTTTTCTGATCTGAATACTACAGAATGTGAGTTGGATGGGGGGGGGCCGGGGAGTTGTTTTGGTGTTGACTTCTCTGGAGGGGCTGACCATCTTCTGTGACACAAGAAATGGATTTCTTTTTTTCTTAGCAATCAGAATTGTTAATGTTTTTCAACAAAAATATGAGCTGCTATCAACCCTGATAGAAAACTGGAACATGTTCAGCAGCAAAAATTCTGTAACAAATATGTGAGCCAGAGCACTGGGGTGTTATTTTGTTTTGTTTTAGTTTTGGTCAAGTGTCACAACTGTAAGAGAATATCACAGCACGACCACTTTTAGGCTGCCACCCTCCTTTAGGGAAAGCATAGTTATGTAATTAAAGAAGAAAAAAAAGAAGTGTTACCTACCTTGGCAGTCTCTGTCTGAGCTTGTAGCAAGAAGACTGCTATGCACTGCTGATATCTGTTCTCATGCTGAATTAGAAAAGCATTTCGCAGGCTGAAGACTGGACAAATGTAAAGAAGTGATATAAATACAACTCATACAACTGTCAGTCCAATTTTATATCACATTGATTATGATGGAAGAAATGATAACATGCAAGCATCTTTTCTGATTTCTAAAAGGGCAGTTGGACCCTCATATGGTGAGTTAATTTTGTCGTGTAGAAAGGTTTCTTATTTCAAAGTTAATTCTAGTTGCATTTGTTTCATTTTTAATTGCTTCATCATGGTGCAGCTCAGGTGCTTTTGAGTCTACCTGAAGATCATTAAGAAATATTTCCCTTCAAAGTGGCCTAAATCATAGCTGAAGTTAGAAGAAAACAAATATCAAAAACTAATAAGATGTCCCATATTTATTTTATTTTAGTAAGTCCGTATGATGGCTGGCACATGGGGAAGTGGCTGCACTCAGACTACTGCTGGCTTTGGGTTCTCCCTGGGCACATGCCTGAGCTGGTGCTCCTGGGGATACCCTGGTTGGCTGCTGGCAGCTAGGCATGTTGCCTCTGTTTCCTGCCAGACTTTTGTTCCTGAAGATGACTGTGAGCATCATGTAGTGTGTGTCTCTGCAAGGGGACAATGTGACACCCATGTCACACATCTGGAATAAAGGGAGGGCTTTATGTCGGCTAGTGATTTTCTAGTCAGAAACTATGTTGCTGCTTACAACCTTCAGAGCTGGGTTCCTACTATTATATTTACGTGTAAAATTATATCTCTTGTACAAGGCCATGGTGTTTGCAGATAGTTCTACTTTTGGGGTATCTTCCTGGTTTATGAACACACCATTTTATCTTCTATCCCTTCACTAATGCATAGAAGGCTTTGGACAAGAATTATCCTATATAATTATCCTGCCTGTTGCCAAAAGGGTATTTCTAGGATATTGCAACATGTATTTTTTTTCTACTACTTGCATTGAGGTTTGTTTATTTTCAAAGTGATGTCAACCCTCAGCAAACTAACTGATGCCAAAGTACTTGCTAGATCAAAAACCAAGATTTCATTTTTGATTAATGTGATGGATCACATGAGCTTTCTGAGAACGTGTTAACTAATCTTTTAGTGCCACCAGTAATAAAAGTCTCTTTGAGACTGCAGATATATTGGCAACATTCCCCAAGGTCACACATTCCAGACAATATTAAATATTATTTTTTATCCTGCAAAGGGACATTTTCTGTTGACATTGGAATGTTTGCTTGTTGTTTTACACAGAATGGTGGGAATCTGAACTGCAGTCTCCCTATGGTAATTTTTCTCACTGTTTTTATTGTACCTCACCCCAAGGGGTCCCGTATTAGGATGGGACTTCCAAGATGTTATTAGACTACAAGTGAGTAACAGAGACTGCTATGGCTACAGCTGTAATAAAGCTGGTAAGACTGTATGGGAGAGAAGTCAGTGAGGTCAAGGGTGCAGGGAAGGGTCATAACCAGTGGACAGAGTAGACTATGGAATACAGAAGGCAGCTTTTTCTATTCTGATGATTGCAGCTGGATCACAGAGATAGAAAGAACTTGGTTAGGAATCTCTATGGGAAATGCTGGCTTGGGAAAAGCAAAAAAATCCAAAAATATTATTTCTATCTCCATTATGGGTTTTATGGTCAATCTATTAGGTGCAAACTGGAGGGTGGCTGCACTGCCTTCTCCAGCACCCAGGAGCTGTTGACCTTGCATTCAGCCTGGGCTTACGCAGGATGTTGGGCTGCCCTCCCCTCCACCCTGCAGGCAAGAAGTGGCTGATACATTTGCTCCATTTCTGCTGGTTTGGTAGGGGCCTTATTAGGCAGGCAGACAGTGCTTGGAACATGTTTTAAAAAAGGTTATTATCCTTTGTTTTCATCCCCTTATCTCATCTTTAGTAATTTGCCTTTTATTGCCTACCTTTATATCCTCTCAGCATTGATGCTGAATGCTAAATAGTCTCAGTGAATGTATTTCAAGGTTATCGTAAATTTTACAGACTCTCGGTTTATTTTCCATATCTATTGCTTTCTCACAGAGCACTGTAGCTCCATAAGCTTTTCTGCTCAGTCTTTAGGATTAAGATGACCCTGGAGCCCAGAGATTTGTATTTCTTTTCATTCTCTTTGATAGAGGAGGCTGCTTGAGATCTTGACAGTTTTAGGCTGAATTAATGAATCATTAAGGCTGGAAAAGACCTCCCAAATCATTGAGTCCAGCCTTTGACTGAACACCACCATGTCAGCTAGACCACAGCACTAAGTGCCACCTCCAGTCATTTCTTGAACACTTTCCTGGGTGCTGACACTACCACCTCCCTGGGCAGCCTGTTCCAACCCTTAACCATCCTTTCTGTGAAAAAATTCTGGTGTCCAACCTGAACCTCTCCTGGTACAGTTTAAGGCCATTTCCTTTTGTCCCATTGCTCGTTATCTGGGAGTAGAGGCTGCCCCCCCACCTGGCTGCAGTCTCTTTTCAGGTGGTTATGTAGGAAGTGATGATGTCACCTCTTTTCTCCAGGCTAAACACCCCTGGATTCCTCAGCCACTCCTTTTAGGACTTACTCTTGAGACCCTTCCTGGCTTCACTGCTCTTCTCTGGACATACTCTGGATTCTCAGTGTCCTTTTTGTAATGAGTGCCCCAGAACTGGACACAGAATTTTAGGTGTGACGTTACCAGTGCCAAATACAGATCTCTTCCCTAGTCCTGCTGGCCACATTATTGCTCATACAGGCCAGGATGCCATTGGGCTGCTTAGCCACCAGGGCATACACTGGCTCGTGTTTATCTGGCTGTCAACCAGCACCCCCAGGTGCTTTTCATCTGGGCTGCTTTCCAGCCGCTCTTTGCCAAGCTCATAGTACTGCGTGGTGGTGGTGTGACTGAAGTGCAGCACACAGCACTTCACCTTACTAAATCTCATGCAGTTAGCCTCAGCCCATCGATGCAGCCTGTCTAGATCTCTCTGCAGAGCCTTCCTACCTCCCAGTTAATCAACACTCCCACCCAAATTAGTGCTATCTATGAACTGACCAAGGGTTCCCTCGCTCCCCTCATCCAGGTCCTTTATAAAGGTGTTTAACAGGACCAGCACCAATTCTGAGCCCTGGGGAACATCACTAGTGACTGGCCACTAACTAGATGTGGCACCATTCACCACCAAGGTGACGTGTGTGAGAGTCTGCTGTGTCAGTGACTCAGACCAAGGGGAGGCCTTATGTTTCATGCCTGCTCCCCAAAATCTGATTTGGTGACTTCAGGAACCTTGTTTTGGAAGGGTAAGGCTGGGCACTCTCTGTGGCAGTCAGCCCTCCTTCACTCTACACCCAACGGCACAGCAGCAGGGACAGGAGGCGTATTCCCCAGTGATGCATTTGGATGTCTGAGAGCAGGGAAGCATTGATGTATGGTGGGTGATTTCCATCCTTTCAAGAACTAGTGGAGATGTGAGTAGGAGCAGTAGCAAGAGATAAATCTCCTTTCCAGCCTCCTTGTGAATGGCTGCTGTATGTGGGAGGACACCCAGGAGAACAATGTAGTGGTACAGCTGAAAAAATGCTGCATAACTAGTATGGAACTGAAAATGTTCTTGGGAAAGATGCCCAGGATTTGATAGAGCATATAGATAGATAGATAGATAGATACTAGGACGAGGGAATGCTTGGCTTGTGAGAAAGAAGTCACTGGAGTCATAATAGCTCCTTTGGGGTGAATGGATAACAGGTGACAGTCACTGGTGTGTGAGTCACTGCTGGCAGCAGGGGGCTTGGGCTGTGAAGTCTGAACTCATTCTGAGGCTCATTCCTCACAGCAGGAGCAGAGCTGTGAAGCCAAGCAGTGCTGAGGCACCAGTGTTCACACTCCAGGCATCTGAGGGTGGTTTGTGGGCAAACAGCAGCTTGTCCTTACGCTGCCACACACACAGTGCATTGACATGGTGTTTATCAAGGCATTCAAGGGCATGCAGGCACGTACCTGAAACTTGGACAGGTTCAACATTTTTCAGTATGAGTCTGTCTAGTGGGATAGGCTGGTCTAGGACTGTGCAAAATCCTCCCTCTCTAATGAAAGACTGCAGTTCCGGAGTGAGGGAAGGACAGACCGGGATTAAGCTGGTGTCTGAGCCTCCATATTTCTGGGAATAGAAAAGGAAGTTGGTTAGCAGGTTGTCTGCCATCTGCTCCTGAATTATAGGCACTAAACAACTCTAAATTATGTGCTTTCTCAAAGATACAGAGACAGCTTATTTGCATGAGAAATCTTAGAAAAACTGACTGGCACCTGGAGCCAGTGACCAGCCTGCAAGGTCACACTTTGCATTAAAAAGCTACAAAAGAAACACAAGTCCACAAGCAGAAGACAGTCATAGGCATTGCAAAAGCATTTTCCCTCTTTCTCTCCTTATTTTAATAGCAGGTTTTTTCCTTCGTTCCTTGGGGGTAAGTTTCCTCATCTTCCCTCATGTATATGTACAAGACAGATTTCCCAGGGCTCCAGATGAGTTGCAGCCCTTTCCAGAAGGTTCACCAACACATGTATGTGGGACATCCCTCAAAGAGATTTGCCTGAGGGTACCAGGTCCCTTGAATTTCTGCTTCCTTCACCAACCCCGTTGCTAAGGGATGGTGCTGCTAGTTTAAAACCTCTCACTGCATGCTTTCTCTATCTCCTTTCTCTCTAAAGCAGAACACCTGCTTCTTGAAAAAAAAAACAAAACAACAAACCAAAAAGTTAGGAGATATATCACAGGTTCATTTAGACTCAGTTTACATCAGTTTCATAAAATTAATTAGCTAAATGCACTCCTACACTGAAGCTTTAGGAATTTCAGGTCATCCAGTTCTTCTGTTGGTGTCTAGACACAGATATTTATAATCAATAGAACTCTATGGAATCATTCATCAAGAAACATTTTCTTTAAAGAAGTCATTATATTTCAATTTTAAACTTGGGGAAATCAAGGCAAAGAGAAGACAACAAGCAGTGTAGCCAATCTTCCATAACTTTAGCCTTTCTCTGTTTTTTTTTTCTTTTATTTTTTTTTCTTCTTTCCAACAGTTCTGATATCTCTGGGATAAAAAATTCTCAGGTTGCAGGGACCATTAGAAAAAGTCTTACATTCCTGAAACTTCTCTGAGCTTTAGGAATACAGCACATTGGAACAACATGAAGAAGATATTAAGGTCTTGTGATGTAAATTCTGCCTGTAATAGTGTTCCTGTTCCATACTGAGCCTAGAAGCAGACTTTTGAATCAGGGTTACGGTTTGCTAGTCGCATAAGGAAGCATCAGCTGTTCTTCATACTGATTAGTCATCTTGTATTTTTATCATTAGATCAACCTTCCAAAGTACATTCAAAATCCCTCCAAAAGCTAAAAAATATATGTAAAAAATATATGCAACCATGTATATCTCTAGACATTATTACCTTTTTGTTACGTTTAATTTTGGTAATCAGTAAGAAATCTTCAAATAAAAAGAGATAGACGTCAAGGAGCCTTGTGCTTTCTGAGGAGGAAAACAAAAAATATCAGTGTTATGGTGTGATTATTTTGATGAATTTCTGCTTCTAAGATATGGCACACCTGTGAATCACTGCACCTGACAGAATGCTTTTAGCAAAGAAGCCTTATTTCTAGTATAGTTCACAGCTACTCATCCTCCAATCTGCATTCTCAAATGCACTAAATCATATGTCTCCATCATTTTGTCTACTAAATTTGGACCTTATAGCAGCTACCTCATTATGATAAAACAACTACTTGCTTGCCAGGAAAAAGGACAATAAATCACACAGACTACTCATCCTATTGGCAGCTTGGCTGTGTCTCAGTCTCTCTCTGATAAACTGTACAGTTGCTTTTTCTTTCCTGCACCTGTCCAAATGCTGTTGCAGAGGTTCATTCTGGACCTGCCATAACAATGTTTAATTCTGTTCAGCTATCTCTGGAGACCAGGAGATTCAGGACATTACCTACTAGCATCAGCCTCCCTTCATGATGGAGAAGTCTGTTTGCTGAAGACAAAATGTTTTCACTGCTGCTTTCTCTTAAGTTTTGCTTCAAACACTTGACCCAAAAAAGAGAGAGAGAGAGAGAGAGGGAATGAGGAATCATGCATAATGGATGATGAACAGCAGCTAAACAAGATGAGCATATGTGTATTCTTACCTCAAGCTAAGTACATCACACAGCTGATAACTGAGCATGCCTGTTTCCTCAGCAGTGCTACTGCTTAAATATGTTTATGCTTTTGAAATGTTAAGCTGGGTTTTACTTTTCCAAATTGAGTTTAATAGTGTTTGCAGCCCTGTATGTGAACAGACATAATCTTTGAGATGAGACCCACTTCATGGTGTTACCATAGTACTGCTTAAAGTCTGTCTGGGTAACAGGGTAACTACAGCAGAAATGTGCACACACAGGTATGCTGTGTTAATTTTTTGTAGTGCAATTTAAATGTAAACAGAAAGTTCTTTGGCTCAGCTTAGGAAATGAAAGAGGCAAATACTTTCTACTTTATTGAATGCTGGTAATATTTATCCATTTCATTCTGTCCCCTAAAAGCAGATATGGGAGAGTCCTCCTGGACCGTATCATTGCCCTCCCTTGGATGCTAACTGAGAGCTGCCATCCAACACACACTGTGTGTGTTCAGCTACAGCTCTTACTGTGCCCAGGCTGCAGCTGTTCCTGTTAGAGCAGAGCCATCCCCACTGACTAGAATACAGACAACCAGCCAACTTTAGATCACACTATGGAGACAATAGGAAACTAAGCCCTCCTCTAGAAAAAAAAAAAAAGCCCTTTAAAATCTGCTTACCTCTGGGACAAAGAACCTTTTGTCACGATCCCAGACCTGAGGCCAGATTATGACCTCTTGCAGCTGCCTGAACTTCTGAAAGTTGTCCAACCACTTAACTTTACCTTCCAGATCCCCTGAAATGTGTGAAACAGCAGTTACTGCCAGGGCTGGCAAAAGCAGTCCTGTTTCTAGAAGATACTGATTTTCTCCAGTGAAAGCTGAAGTACCTCACATGTGAGGCCCCAGATGAAATCTTGATCTCATTGTAAAAAAATGCCTAAACTCTACTTAGATCAGCAGGGAGAGAATTTCAGTTCTTGCATTCAAAGATGCTTAAATTCACTGCTAGATGAAAAGGTTGTGTTTACTAATCTGTCTGGGGGACCAGAAGTCTTATAAAACTCAATTAAGCTGTAATCTTAAAAAAGTCTTCAAAAGAAGTCCTGTCATTCTAAACTGTCTGGTAAGTGAGAGAAAAATAATTTTCATTATATACAGCCTGATAAAAAGACTGTTGAAATTAATTCTCATTAATTTCAGAAGAAGTATTGCCAGAAATGACTGAGGTGGAGGTCCCTCAAAATGTGAAAAATGGGGTCTGTGTCTTTGCTGATTCAAGGGCATTATGGAGAAACCTTTAATGGACCTGCAACTTAAAATTCAAGTCTTTGAGTGGAGTGATATTGCAGATAATGGTTTCAGACACATACCTCCCCACCCCACTCCCCCAGAAGGAGAGTGCTTGGGCTACCACTGTTCTATATATTCCTGGTTCACTGATCAAAAAATGAAGGCACATCTTTGTCAGGTGTCTGTGAGTAAAGAGGGGTCACCCTTCTATCTTTGGTTTCTTTGATCCAGAGGTGTCTGATTTCTGGAAGGACCTATTTATCCTGCCAGCAATACTCTCCAGACCTTCCATGGTCTTTTGGGGCCACGCCTAAAACTGATGTCCTTACATATGTTACATATATAAATATTATATATTTAAAACAAAACGCAGGGAAAAAAATTACGTCTGGACCAGCCACTTATTTTCCACAATAGCTAGAGAAAATCTGTAGCTGAGACAACTACAGAGTAGGACCCTGTTATTACTGAAGGGTCATGGACATAATATTCCCCTTGTGAGTGCAAATTTATCCTATTAAGGAACAGCCCTAAAAAAATCCTCCTTAGACATAAATCCAACTGAAAGGTTTCTTTGTTGGAGATCTTTCCTGATATGTTCCAATTTGGGATCAGCTTTTAATTGTTTGCCTGTCACTGCAGATGATTCTGAGAAAATACAAGTGACTCACTGATTTGGGAGTCCTGTGACATTGCTCAGAGAGGCTTTGGCAGCACAATCATTCCCACGATCATTTGGTGGCCCAAAGCATTCCCTACAGAATGAGGGCCAGGAGGCACACACATCCTTGTTGCTTTTCTGCAGAGACACTTGACCAATTCACACTTCAAAGGACGTGCACAAAAAAGCCACGTAACTTTCTAACCTGTAACTGCTTACTTGACTTTTAACCTTTGTTACTTACTTATAGACTTTTCCACCTTCTCTTTAAGTGACTGGATAAAACTTTTCTCTGTTTCATCAGTGCTCCTCTTCCAGATGTTGTTGAGGAGGAGGGGATACCGTGTCAGTCGGTGCAGAGGAGCAACCAGCAGCTCTGGCAGATGCAACCTCTTGCACTGTTCATTTTGTTCACACCACTGCTGAAGACAAAGAAAATATGCCTTAGGCTTCAGCTTCTTTCTGGCTAGGAGGTAGCAAACAGTTTTCTGCATCATTAGCTGACTGTGAGGAGACAAGGACTAATGAAAGATGAGTTTCTTACTCAGTGAGAACAAGGGCGGTATAAAGGCTCTTGTCATGGTTTAACCCAGCAAGTATCTAAACCACACAGCTACTCATTCACTCTTCACTCTCTCCTGGGGGATGGGGAAGAGAAATGGGAAATAAAAAATAAAGTTTGTAGTTTGAGATAAAAGCAGTTTAATAGAATAGAAACAGCAGGGAAAAAAATAACAATATACAAAACAAGTGGTGCAGAATGCTCACAGAATGCTGGCCAATGCCCAGCCAGTCCCAGAGCAGAGGCCCCCTCAGCCACCTTTCCCTCTAGTTTATATACTGAGCATGACATCATATAGCATGGAATACCCTGTGGGTCAGCTGGGGTTCTGGCTGTGTTCCCTCCTACCTTCTTGTGCCCACAAGACTCCTGGCTGGTGGTGGTGAGAGACAGAAAATCCTTGACTAAATGCAAACTGCCTAGCAACAAGCAAAATTCAGTGTGTTATCAAGATTATGCTCATCCTAAATTCAAACCACAGCACTATACCAGCTACTAGGAACAAAATTAACACTATCCCAGCCAAGACAAGGACAGCTCTCTACAGGGCAAATTCCATTGCCCCTCCAGATTCACTTTCGGCATTGCTGCTTACCATTCCAGATGCTGTGGCCATGCTATCATATCAAGTAGGGCTCTTATTTATCTGCTGTTTTAATTGTCTCAGGAAGACTTGAGAAAATGAACCTGAGTTAGGTTTAAAAGCCACCTTATATTTTAGAGCCACTGGGGAACATTTTTCCTAGGTGTGAATGTATGAAGTCCTCATCAGGGAGCAAGCAATGTGAAACTCCAAGGCCCAAGCTGCAAAGCTTGAGTGCCCCAAAGAGATGTCCTCCCAGTTTTGGGCTGCCTGTGAGAAAAGCCCACTACTTCAGGTTTCTCTTTCTAAGCCTGTAATGTTGAAGATCTATCTTAAGCATTTACAGGACACACTGGTCTACTAATGATGTCAGAAAGAGCAGAGCCTGAGATCCCCACCACTGCACTGGCTGGAGTTGTTGCTTGAGGCGGCTGCAATGTCAACAAAGACAGAACCTGCTGTAGTGCTGCAACTTGATAAAGAGTCCACTGATAGCTCTTTCCAGCCTTAGAGGGAGATAAATTCTTACTTTCTGGTATTGTTTTGATACGAAAGTAAAACATTTGAGTTTTGTGTCTTTTTTTTTTTTTTTTTTTTTTTTTTTTTTTNTTTTTTTTTTTTTTTCTGTGACCATTTCACTTTGTTAAGGTGGAGTTTACTGAGTGAAGAGATTATGTGCAAAACATGTGGAAGAGGCTAGTAGTTTGTATTTTCTGCCTGCAAAAATGCAGCCCAGCTCTTCCCCTCTTATCTGTTCTAAATTACAAGTAGGGACTTTCACACATGCAGGGGAACATACACTCGGAAGGGTGACTTCCAATCAGTGATAGGCTCTGCAGTTTAAAAAAAAATCCATGTGAAATTCTATCTACACAGTTTTGCTTCTAATGAACATTCCTAGTTTGCTGTTAAAATCCTGTCATAAGGTAGGAAGGCTGAAGACATAACAACAACAACAAGAACAACAAGAACAACAACAAAACCATCACTTTACCTTCAGGTAGATGCCAAAATCTTCTCTCTGTCTCAGTTTTTCCAAGTAGACGATAGCAGAGGTATAATTAAGGCAATAAATCTGATGTGTCTGGCAGAGGTCACCCTGGAAAAACTGCAGAAAAGGTTTGGAAATTTATCAAGAAAGAAAAGTATCATGACAAAGGGAGAAACAGGAGTTTTGGGTTTGTAATGTGCATTTTATCTGAGGTTTCCCTCTACCTAGGAAAATGGGGAAAGAGCAAATTAAAACTGTAAAGGGCAATTTAAGCAGCAATGCAACTGTAAAGTAGTAAAAATGCCACAACAGTGCTCCAGTAATGCACAGGAGTACAGTTTTAACAGCTCTGCAGAGGTGTGACACATTTTTAGACTTTGTTCTCATTAGAAATAAATTATGTGGATTTCATAAGGAGGTTGAAGATGAAACCCACTATTTCTGAAACAGCTTAGATGATTTCATATAACATGGTATTTTATATCTGAGTAGGCTCTTAGAAATAACAGGATAGCCTCATTTATGCTGGAGATGCTGAATGCCATGCATGATAAAAAGCAGCTTTGTCTGGGATTTTGTCTGTCTACACAAATATTATCAATAAGAATGCCTGAAGTCAGAGGTCACAGGGGCAAGAAAGCAAGCTCTAGCCCTAATTTCTCTGTTAAAAATCTTAACACTGAGGTAAGGTCTTTTAGTATTTCCCAGAAGTTCTCTGATGGCCTCTACTGCTGGGGAAGGTTCCAGGCAATGAATTGATTTTCTGTCTTCATTCATATTTCCAACTTTACAAGCATTGGGAAGTTGAGCAGGAATTAGAGCTCCTGTAGGCTGCTGTTCAGATGGCTGCCTTGTTTACCACACAGACTGACCAAAAGGGTTGCAGGGCAGGCAGGGCTTGGCAGTGGCAGGACAGCTGTAGCTGCATCTCTCTCTTGCTTAACAGACACAGGGCACAGTGTAATTTCAGTCCCAATGAGCTCTTAATGAAGCAATTATAAACACTTGTGGGTCTGGTGTAAAGGAGGACTGGTGTGAAGGAGTGGAAGAAGGCAGTGATGGGGCTGGGGTCTGGTCTCAGGGAAGCATCACCTATAGAATGGGAAGTTTGTCTCTGCCAGTGGAAAAGTCTCTCAGAGTCTGGGCTGCTGATCCCCAGGAAGAGAAGGTATTTCCACACTTGATTCCACATACAGAGCACCTTTCCATGACTGCTTCAAACATGCCAATTAATAAAAATAAAACCATCCTTCTGATAGGAGCAACCTGAGGCTGAGGCCAAACTGCTGATGACAGATGGCATGAACTTGACTGACCTGATTGCTGTGGAGCAGCTGTATGCCATGATAAATGGTCTGCTGCTTGTATTAAAAGCAAGAATACTTCTGTTACCGTTCTGAGTACGGGGCTGAAATCCATAGGAGAGTCTGTCTTGCTGACATGCTTCTTCACAGTTTCAAAAAACATTTTCAGAAAACTACGACTTATCTGAATAAGAGGAGAAAAAAAAAGATAAGTTAGCACCTGTGATCCGAAGTTAAGATTAAAGCAGCTTTATTTCCCTTCCCTGGCATCTCTAAAGGCTCCAAGTGGGTGCCTTTACTTACCTCTAACATTGCCAGAATTGTCTTCAGAATTATGCTTAGAGTGCTTTAATTAGTCAGAAGCTAAGACAAATCTATACAAACACCCATTTATGTTATGATAATGTCTGATGACAAAAGCTTTGGGACAAGATTAGTTAGTCCATTAAACTTGTCTTAGGGTAGCAGCTGTATTTAATATGGATTGACATTAAAAATGACAATGGGTGAATGGTATCTGCTGGACAACACTGATTGTGTATGACAGAGCTGTGACAATTAAGGAAGCCTTCACAGTCATTTGAGGAAGACAGCATCTTTCACAGTTTGAGTTTCTTTCTTACAACTGAAGGTGAAGGAAGTACCTATAAAATACTACAAAAACTCACGTATTCCCTGTAAGTTAACCTTATATGTTTATATTGGATTCAAAAGTGCCTACCTTATCAGTCAGATGAGGCTGCAAGCCCACTCCTAAGCCCACACTGTCATCCTGAACAAACTATTTTCACACAAATTCATGACTAGGCTAAGTTGTTGGAAAATGTTAGGCCAGAAGGGCACATCAGCCCACTCGGATACTGCTACAGACTGTAGTAGGTGCAGACTGCTTTGGTTGGTGTATTTATGGGGGCAAGATGCTTACAGGATAATACTCATTGTTTAATTTTGACCTTTACAGTTTTAAAGCATACATTTTTTTCATGGATTCAGCCTGCTGTCAAGAAGATATGCACACTATAAAATGTATGAAAAAAGGCACCAAACGCATTGAGAGCAGTTTCTTTATCCTACATTTAATCACTATTTAAAGTATTTTATATAATTTATTATTCTCATCAATAAGCACAACAAAATTAGAAAATAAAGCAAGAAATTTTTAAAAGATAATTCTCTCATGACCAAGCTCTGACCAAGTTCAAAGCTAAGTGAAACACAGGAATATATCTCACTCCCTTCTTTGAACAAGAACAAGGGAATCAACAACCACACATCTGCTAAACTCCAGTAGTTGCTTGCATATACAGGCTTAGTCCACAATAAGCCAAAGGTGAAACCTGTCAGCTAAAAATCTTTTCCCTTGTATCTCCAAACCTACTGGTTGGTCCTTCAGCAGCTCACCAGGTGTGAGGTCTGTGGCTGAGCAGCAGTGCTTTGCTCATGTGTTTTAGTTCTGGCTAATTCTCCCTACTTTGAAGACCTTTTCCAATTTTCTTGTTTTGGCTAAAAAGGGGGAGAATATGGAAGTCAGCAGCTGATTTAGGGCATGTGATGTGATTGTGTGTAATTATTCAATTAAGGCAGCTGCAGAGTTATTTCCAAAATTTATTTTGCAATCAAGGGTGAGATGCCCTGTGAAAGGGCCCTGAAGCTAAGAAAAATTGTTTTGTTTCTAAAGTAATGTGAAGGCTATTTTTGACTTAGAGGTTTTTAACTTTCAGGAGCTGAAAAATGATCTCCCAGGAACTGGCCAAAAGCAGTAAAGAGCTGGAGCTCATCACAGCCAAGCCTTGTGGCCTCCCTCCTCTTGGACAGAGCAGAGTAAGTAGTACATGAATAGAGAGTATCCAGTCTCTGTGGGAGAGTTCCTTACACACATGCCAAGGGAAATCTCAGCTGGAGAGAGAGGGTCAGCATTTTGTTTTAACTTGCTCTATTGGAGTGGCATAATAGACAGCAAAGTCTTTGTGCCCATCTGTTTGCAAAAGGGGACTTGTTATGTAGTTATTTTGCCATGCTTACTGTTTTACTTGTTTTGCTGTAAGGATTATGTTGTAATTTCTCTCCACAAATCCTTTTAAAAGGTTTCTGCTTATGAGAATTACTCTTAAACTTCTGTTTACTTCAGAAACGACAGCTAAATGAGCTCTCCCCCATGTTTAAAATGCCATATATCTTTGGCTGGAGATACAAGAGAATGATTTGCGCTGGTGATATTTGACTCTCACTGATACCCCATAGAGAGGAAGAAAAGATGGATTATATGAACAAAGTTCTAAATGTGAGCATTGAAACTGAATAGAAGATTTTGGTTTGTTGTGTTCTTTTATTGGTCTGATTGATTTCTGATCTGAGTATCACTTCTCTTTTTCTACCCACCTTGTTTAACTCCTCTAAGTTTGCGAAAATTCTCCACAAATCCACATCCAAGAGAAATTCATTACTCTGGAGGTATTTTAGAGTGTTCATAAATATCTTTAAAACCAAAAGAAATCTATGTTAATTACTGTTTGTGCCAATTCAATAAATAATTTTTTTCCCCTGAAAATAACATTTTTACTGAAATTCATCTGAAAGGATCATTTAGTTTAGGGAGGGCAGAAGATGGCATTGTTGGAAGTTTCCTGATCTGCCTGAAGGTTAAATTTTGTGCAGAACAGAGTATGAGTGATGTCTCTGGGGTTTCTCTGTGGTTACCATGGAGGCAGCTGTGTTCCTGCTGTGTCCTTGAGCAGAAGAGGGGCAAACGAACCCCCTGCAGATCCCTGCATGAAGGACTTAGTAACATCAGAGTCACAGTTAAAGATTTCTATGACCTTTCTAAATGCTTTCCTTCCTACCCCATGCATCTGCTGCTATCTAAATTGTTTAGAGTTACTATGAAGAAAAAATATATTCTTGGCCTAAGGTAAGTAGAGGTCCTATGGAAGTTTTCTATCTCTTTGGATTGTTTTATTAACCTGTATTGAGTGAAAACTGCCTGTGAATTTATTGGCTGTTTAAGATTTTGTATTTTTTAAGCTGATTGAGATGTACCGAATCTGACTTAAATCCGAAAAGGGCTTAAAATTTATAGGTTACTGAATAGACTTTTTTTGTTTATGTGTATAAAGCATTATGAAAAAACTCATCACCCAGGTGCCAAGACTGAATAGCTAGTGAGAGTCTCTGCTTAGCCTTGTGTAATTCTTTAGTTTCCATGACCAGGTTACCTGAGAGCTTAAATTTATGGTGGATTCATGGTGGTCTTAAAGCTCCCTGTGGAGATTCATTAAAATCAGTGGAATATTTCTATACTTGGAAGTAACTGGGTATGTTTAAAACTGGTTACCCAAATGCAATGTGTTCTTTCTTTAGGGGGAGAGTTTGGGAAGCTGGCATGGACTGAATAGTTCATCATTCATGGGCCATGCAAGGCTAGCTAAGACTTATCTGTGTGCTCCTATATCAGACTCACAAGGAGCCTGCGTGCCTGCTGTTATCATCATTCTTCTCAGTATTTGCCACCTTTTAAACTTTCCAGATTTCTAAACAAAGTTTATGGAAAGAAGGATGCTCTTCTGCCTTGAGCCAATAGCTGGTCCTGTTTTCTGTCCCTTCCTGTTCTGCCCCGCCAAGGAGGAATTCAGCCCACTCCTCTATTAATTTCCTTTTCTTTACAGTAGTTCTTGTGTTGTCCAGGCTAACTTTTCAGCAACATGGAACATGTTTTCTTTTCTTTGAGTTAATAAAAAAAATCAGGAGTTGTCTGTGCTAAGTAAGAGAAAAATGATAAGAAAATGTTTATGGAAGGTGATCCATCCTTTTAAATGGATACATTAACTTTTGATGTGTGGTGAATATAAATAGTGCAGCTGTTCTTGTAAGTGTGTAATATTCTTGTCCATATTTCACGCTCTTAAAATTCACTGTATTGGAGGTAATACAGAGTTTTTGGGAGAGGAGTTGTTTTTAGTATACTTGTTTTCATGTAACATTAAAACGACAGGTCTGCCAAATTCTGAGGTTTTCATGCTCCAGTCAGGATAATCTAACCACAGCTCTATATGAAGTTAAATGACAAATATAATGTTGCACACTAGCAATGTTAGCAATTGGAATAGTCCAGTACAGAAATTACCAGTTGGAGCATGGCTTCAGTACAGTGTTTGTGAGAGGACTAATGGAATATCAGTTCTATATCCTGGAAGAAGAAATATCTTCTATTCTTAGAAGATGAGATAACATCATAAAGACAGAAAA
Organism: Sterrhoptilus dennistouni; assembly: GCA_013397095.1. Taxonomy (NCBI): domain Eukaryota; kingdom Metazoa; phylum Chordata; class Aves; order Passeriformes; family Zosteropidae; genus Sterrhoptilus; species Sterrhoptilus dennistouni. The sequence goes on along the minus strand of VWZU01000208.1, from coordinate 452,509 downwards.
GAGAGGTATGGAAACAGGATGAGCAGGCAAGGTGGGAAGAAAAAACAGGTATTAAGTCATTCCCCCACAGACATCTAATGAGAGGTTTCAGGTGGCTTTATGTCCATCACAGCAGAACAAAAAATGTTTCATTATTTTTGCAAAGTGAAATTTGATGTTACCATCTTGAGAACCAGCAAATGATCCAGAAAGTAAGTGCATTCGCTTGTGAAGAGTTCCCACACTGCTGCTTCTTTTTTCATTTCTAACCGGTTGTTGACATCTTTCTGCTCAGTCTGTTGCTCATTCATAAATTCGTGCCAAGATTTACTCTATTGATTGAAGAAAAAAGAAAACCACCAATTGCTGCATCAGCTGCTTCAGACCTTTTGAAAAGAATCTATGTCCTATTTACTGTGTAAATCTCATCTACCAATATTAGCGATTTTTCTTCTGAAAGTTCCTTTAAAATATTTTAAAACCTGCCATTCTCCTCTAAAATACTTACAATATAAACACACTGAATTTGAAAGCAACACAATATGATAGTCTATGTTTGATGTATCAAAATTAGTGGGCAGCTTGCAAATGCTAAGGAATTTGATCTCTTGTGCTACTCTTGGGTGGATGACATCTTGTTTTCTGGATGATAAAATCAAGGTACCAAAGGACTAGGTCTTTATAATAATTTGGAAATTGTTTTGTTTAGTCCTAAGGTGGCCAGTATCACATTATGGACCTGCTCCAAAGTCAGATGTCCATATATAAGTCAGACATTGACAGGAGCCCTCAGCAACTGTGTATGGGGAGGTGCAGATAACAGACTGCCATGAGAAGCACAAGGTTTGCTTTGGAGAGGGGATGGTGTTAGGTGGCTAGGGGCCAGAAGCCTTGTTTTTCTGGCAGACAGGCTTTGGCAGCTTTTCAGCAGTCAAACCTTGGTGTTGGCACTGACCTCCATGTGGCTGCCTCTGAATGCAGCAATGGGTGGCTGTGTCCCATTTGACATCTCTCTGACGCTGTAGTTTCTTCCCCCAGACCTGTAGGTGCTGCTGGAGGGGTTGCCTTGAGAAGGTGGTACCTCCCTGGTCTAGGGCAGTCTGGAACCCTGGCAAAATCCATATGTTTTTGGAGGCCCTTGCTAACCTACTCTGACCCTCAGTTTCCCACTTGTCCCTTCATTTCAAATGACAAAAATGTACTATATACCTATGCATTAATTTAACAGAAAGATCTCATATCCAGATTAGTGAACTGAAAAATGTTAGCATATAAAGAACACAAATTTCCTCCTTTCATCCCTAAGTATCCTTGATACAGTATACTGAGTATTTTGATACCTTAAAGCAGAAAAATTCATCTGTGCAGCAGTCTATGATCTTAACAGTTGAAAGACAATTTTCCAGATCGGATGCTTGCTTCTGTTTGTCTTTACCCTGTTGAATGACAAAAAACCCCACCTCTGATTCATACAGTGTTTTAAAGACAGATAAGTTTACCCAGCTCTGTAACCTTGCCCTAATCCATAAGGAGTTTGCCCTTAAATAAATGATTTCTTTATATTTGCGAGGTCTTCTACACATGGACAAGACAGTGATGGCAGGTTTCTTTGTAGCTATAGGTGTGGTGTGTAAATGCCTCAGGTTTGGATGTATAAGGTTTTATTTATACACCGGTCTTTGATAGGGCAAATTATTGGTATGGTGATGCCTAGGAAGGCTGACCCGAAACAGAGACTGGAGAGAGACAGAGATTAAAGTAGGTATTTATTGAAAGGTGTTCAGGATCCACCTTGGGCAGGACAGGGCCTGACCAAGGCTGTACCCAGTGTGGACTTAAGAATACTCCACACTGATGGCTTAAGGCCTCAATGGCAACAGGCAATGGGCTACCCTTGGAAGACAGAACTAATGAAAAGTTTTGCTTCCCTTAGCGCTGTCAGAGATAGGGGACAACAGATTCACAGTTGAAATCCTGTCATAGGTATGCAAATTTACGTGTTTATTTATTGATTTTTAATTTTTTGAGCTATGCATGGAAAAAGCTCCCTTGGTCATCTGCAGAGTAGTGTCTGTAAAATGAGTTTTCAGAAAGCTGAAAGAGCAGCAGGAGTTTGTGTGAGGGACCATGAAATAAAAACAATTGCTTTTGTTTCAGCTTTGTTTATTCAGGCCTTGTAAAAAATTTAAACATTTATGAAATCTAATTTAGTGTTCTGGGCACAGACTTATAAGGTGTTTGCCTAAGTTATATCTGTTCTCTGGAACAGTATATTCCTACTTCATGGATTTCTATTGTCTGAACTTTAGGCACTGAACTCAAGCCAATTTTGAAGTATGTGTTTGATTATAATATTTGAAACTTAGGGTTTAAGTTCATCTCCTATTTTTGAAAGATAGATTGAAATGGAACAGGAAAAATAATGCAGTTAATATATATGCACAGTGAACCAGTGTACCAGAAAATGAATCTTCATTAATTAAATTTTATGGCATTTAATAGTCTTAGAAATAACTTTTGTCTAAATATCAAATGTTTTTTATTGGAGATTTAAAATATTTTTCTGAATTTAAAAATCCTCAGGTTTAGGTCATGCTCCTTCAAATGCTGTGAAACTGCTGTCAAATGAAGAGGGAATTCTTGTACATATCAACCTGAGTACTTGCATTGGTTCTATATGCACAAACCATTATTTGATAAAATGCAAAAAATACTGGGAAGGGACTGTTCTTAATGACATGCTTAGGGAGAAAAAGTTATCAAGACACTGGTAAATAATTTTTTGAATGCTAAACAGTACACAGAAAGGAAATTCAGATACCTTAGTGAGTGAAAATTTTCATTAATGGAAACGACAACAAGTTGTGTTAGACAAGGAAATTCCCTCAGTTGTGCTTTCATTGGTGAGTGTGAGGGCACCCATGAGGACAGCAAAGGTGTAAGAAAGTGTCCTGGAAAACTACTTTTATAGATAAAGCTTAGATCCCTCCTGTGTGAATAGGAGTCCATCACATTCTCCAAAACCCTAAGGCACACAGAAAATACAGGGTACATGATGGTCAAAGCAACGATGCAACTGATGTGTCCACCCTGTGCTACCTTAACCTAGGGAGATGCACTGGGACCGTTGCCACCCCTGAATAGAGCCCCTGCTCTCATTGCCCATCCCACTCTGCCCTTCTTGTGCCAGGGACACCTCTCCTCACACCACCTACAGGGATGGGGAGCAGTGACACTGACTGTTTTCATGTGCATCACATGCAATGGCTGCACTGGAGCCACCCAAACTTCCTTGCAGATTAATGTGCAAGCAGTCCCAAGGAGGGCTGAGATTGTTCAGCTCTTGAGTTCAGCTCACCTACTGGCTGCCTTTCTCTAAGGACAAGAAAGTAAAGGAGCTATTTTTACCCAGGTGAGTTGTGGGAAAAGGCGAGGTCAGTGCAAGGAGACATAAAATGATGAAAATACTCACGACTCCTCTTTTGACAAATGGCCACCTTGACTTTTTGGACTCTAATGGGTAAAACAAATGTTTTCAGTAAGGAAACAAATAGATTAAAAGCTCTTATTTATATTATTTATATATGCAGCTTGATAGACTGTACTCTACTTGGCTCATATTTAATGCTTGGGTTTAGGTAGTTTGTGCACCAGACTTAAAACACATTAAGCTTGTTGAGTTCTTCCCAGCAAGAATTACGACTATCTGTGGTGGGATCTTGGATGATGCTAAACACTCCTACTTGTTGCAGGTGATCACTATGTGATTGCCAATTCTTTACCTGGGAAAGCCATCATACATCAAGCCAATTTTTGAAGATGTTGTTTTAAATCAAGAATTAGTCTATGCCTTCTCATTATGATAACTTGGAGTTATGCAGATATTTAAATCTCCAGTGAATAAATAATCCTACAAGCCCTAAGTGTCAGATCTGTCATGGGACTGGCACAGTGAGGCAGTCTGTAATTTGTGGTCTTTGGTGAGGCAGAGGAAAAGCTGGAGATCTAGATTTAGAAATGCACTGATGACTTGCGAGGTACAACTGTATTCAGCAAGAAATCTGAAGAGGTTTTCTTTATGTGGCACCCATCCTCAGGTGTGTGACAGGGAATCACAGTCAAAACTGTGTTTCTGGATTTTGAAGGGCTTGGCCATTCTGGGAATGGCTGGGTTATTTGCTGTCATGAAAATGCTGGTTGTGACCTTGGCTGACTTGCTTTTTGAGAAACTTTTGATTTCTGGCTGCCAGGATCTCCATCAATCACACCACACACTATACAATGTTCTCCAATAGCTATTTGTGGAAATTGCTTGCAGGTCTGCATTTCAGTTTTGGAATGTCTTGTGAGCAACCTTTAGCCATGAGTTGGGTTTGCTACCCTTGTGATCAGAACACTACTGCAAAGGGCAGCATGGGCCACTTTTCTCTCTGCTTGAAGCTGTGGAGGTAGGAAATTATACCTCAACTGCTTCCAGATGGAGATCCTGGCCTGGGCTCTGGTTGCTTCTAGCCTGTGGAGGAGCAATGTGGTCTGTGTCCTACCATCTCATCTACTTGCATTTTGCATTCAGCAGTAAAATGTAGGGAAAAGAACAGGAGAAAGAAAGGAATTTTAGAATTGGCAATGCGGTCACTTTGGTGTGGGGTAACAGGATGGCCTGCAGAGGCTGCACTGCCTCACGTTCTCATTGCCTGCATCCTCCCTCCCATCCCACATGCACCCATGTTCCAGTCTGGGCTTCTCTGGGCTCAGAGGAGCAAACCCCACCCTGTGTCTGACCTGCACTGAGCAGGAAGGATGAGTAGGGCAGGTAGTCCATGGCACTGTCTGACACCAGGAGGTCTCCAGGGAACACCTCGAGTCCCGGCAGACTCACTACCAGGGAGCTGCGCCGGCGCTCGGCTGATCTGTGAGACGCAACAACAACACACATCATCTCTGTCCGCTCCAGGCTGCAGAGGAAATTCCTCAAGGGCTCCTTGCTGGTACAGGAGGGAATCAGCTAAAAAACCAAATCACAGGAGCTGTGACTTAATGTGTTAAAAGAACAGCAAGTAGAGAATTTCAGTGGTTGACAGCAAATAACTGTCTTTCCAACTCCACATTGTTGCTGAGATCAAGGTTCGTATGGTCATGGCTTGCCTCAGATAATAAGTAATTAGAGCATTTAATTATTAAAAATTCTGAATTTCTCCTGAGGTTAGACAAAAAGTGAGTGAGGATTTTAGAATCTATGTTTTGGAAGTGGAGTTTAAGGGAGCAATTACATACTGTTTTTAGCTGACCTGTGACTTGTTACTTTTAACCTTCCTGTAACGCAGGTGATTTCAAGAAAAGAAAACATACTAGTGAAACAGTTAAAATGTTGGGTTTTAAAAAATTATTTATCCTTTTGGCCAGTTGGTGCTATTTTCTAAGTATTTTTGGCATTTTTTTCTGCTATTTCAAATATTTTGAATGTAATATGACTCAGTGGCCCTACTGATCAAAAACAAATGTATCTTTCCAACTATTGTTGTTCCAAATGGAGAACATTGTCCAGGATCTATACCCATTAAGAAAAGTGGCAGGCATTATGTATCCAACAGTGTGTTTGTGCCAGAGGCTGCTTGCATTCACATACAGAAACTGTTGGTTCATATTAAAACCCCTTTCGTACTATGCTTATAACTCACACTGATATCTAATGAATTGTGTTGGTACATGCTGTGGAGGGACTGCTGTCTGCAGCTGCTGTTGTGTTGCCTTCAGTTGACTGATACATGGATACTGCATTGGGGCTAAAAGGGTCAGTAATTCAATAGCTGAGGGAGGAGGCACAAAGTGCATGTACAGATAGAAAAATTCTATTTTTCAGTCACCACTTATTGTGGTATTTTTGGTCAGTTAGGCATGATTCTTACTGAGATCTTTTTTTTTTTTCTAGGTAGTTATCTTGCTGTGAATATCTAGCCATTTGCCACACCTGGTGTGAAACCCGGCAGGTATATTTTTTCCTTTAAGTGCATGAATAGTTACTTAACAGCTTATCAACTGACAGATGAGCTCTGAGGTAGAGAACTGGGATTTGATATGCATAGTAAGACATGGAGATTATGCCTTTTTTATGACCTGAGGTGACGCTGCTTGCAATTGCCTTAGCCAAACAATTGAATGGTCTGTATGAAAGCTGCTCCTAACAAGAGAGAGGTCTGTAGGCTATCAGGAGGGCCAGGCCTGGGGCTTGAAGACTTGAATCATGGACATATCAGGGCTTAAAAATTATGTCTTGATGAGGTTACAATGTGTGATGCAGGAGTTTTTTGAAAGTTTTTTTGCTAGTCCTACTGAATGGAGAATAAAAGATTGATTTATTCGGCTTTAGGGTTTACAATGAAACTGGTTTCTCATGAAACTGAATCCTCAGTATGTGGTTTGAGAGCTTTAATGGGCGGGGGGTCTTTTTCTTGGCTGTCTGCAAGCCCATACCAGTGCAAGGGAGGGGATCATTCCTCTCAAGAGTACCTTCCTAAGATGTGCACTGAGTGCTACCCGATGCAGATTTTCAATATTGGTAATGATAGTATTAAGATGCCACTGAAACTTCTTATGATTCCATGATGCAATCTCTTAGGCAGCCGGGCTATTATACAAGTCAGGTGCTGCAATATAGTACAAGGATAATCCTCAAAGGTATTATTACTGTACTAGGAAATTCAGGAGATTTATTTCAGGTTGGCTTCACAGTAAAATTTTGCCAGTATATTATTGATTTATAGAGCATCTAGGCTACTATTATTTTCACAATATATTTGAAGCTGCAGGCTAGTGGCTTATGAAGACTAATAATGGAAGGACAGAGTCATTGTAACTGAGTTAAATGACATTATTTACCCAGATCAAAAAGGTCTTGAACTTCAGGCACATGTATGGCTAAATGAGCTCTTCACACAGGTGCACAAGCCTGTGAAATGTCTCATGCCTTCAGACTCTGTAGCTTTGCCTTTTTCTTTATTTTTTGCTTGTTTCACTTACTGGGACAGAGGACTGCAGTGATGGAATGAAAGAAATGCTTGTGCTTTAGGGACAAACTCAGGCATCTGGGGAGATATCATCTGTAATAATTCCTTCTTAAAATCCATTTGTTTTTTGAAACATGATAATGCCATGGATTTACATGTCAAAGTTTTGGAAAATTATTAAAGACATTGAAGCAGGTCATGGTCTGGCAAAATAAATATCCTGTGTATATAGTTATTTCTAAGGCACAGAAAATATGTTCATATGTCCCTAATCTTAGCCTAACTAGCTATCCCAGGGAACAGACATCTATATAGATCACCTTACTCAAATAGCAGATATATTACTTAAAGGAATATCCACTAGTTGTGAATAAAGGCAACAGAGGATGTTACTAGGGTAAATATTATAGTACTGAGATAACTGCCAGGCAGTGACACTTTCCTAAGCCACTCAGGGAGGGAGGGCATTTGGATTCCCTGGTTCAAAACGTTAGGGTGAAAAATGACCTATTGTCAAGAGTAAGATATTTATATGGTTGCATAAGGAGTTAGGTTTAGTATAATGGATGCCATCCTGTGCAATGCGCTCTAGAATGACCCTGCTTGGGCAGACAGGTTGTAACAAACAAGCCACTGAAGTCCTTCCAACCTTACCCACTCTGTGATTCTGTGACATTGTGACACTTTACAGCTGTGTGAAACATTCAAAAAGGGAGTGCTTCAAGATAGATGAGCCCAGCTCCTTCAAGGCATTGAATATGAACTGTGCTGGCAGTTACTGTGAACAGTCTTCATTAGCTGATTTGCTGTAGGAAATAGTGCAATGCAGTTTTCCACCCAGTCTCTGATAATGCTGAATGATGCAAGGCAAAAAGGAGATCAGAGTAAACTCGAGGTTTTGTTTTATCTATGTTTTCTTCTCTGGCAGTATTGGTTTTAGCATCTCACCTTCTCTCCACTACATATGCCTCTGTCTGTGCTGCCCCTCTTGCCCTTTATTTATTTTGGATGGTTCTTTATAAACAACAGCAGTTCACCAAATTGCCATGCTGACAGGGATGTGCTGGCATTCTTGACTGAGGACTGTGTGGGGGAAGGCAGTTTAAAATGAGTGTGAGTGCATTGAGGAAGTTTTTTGAAAGTACAGCTTGGGAGCAGGGAGATGTTTATCAAAACTGAAGGACAGAGGTATGATTTTACCCAGGACAATATGTAAGTCAGTCTTGGAGAAGGGCTGAGAGCAGTCCTAATTTGCTTCTAGATGGACAGAATAATCTGACATGTCAACAGTTTTTGCTGGCTGCGATAAAAAGGGACTAGTTGTTAAAGGGTTGGACTAATAGTCTTAATAAAGCAGGAGATGAAGACAGGCTTTAACCCAGGCCTTAGACCAAATAAAATTTGACAAAAAATGTTTGAAGCAGAAACTGGTGCATTTTAAAATATATTTTTGCACATTCTAATATTTATCTAGCTAGAATTCATAATACATCATCCCAACCACCTTTTGACAACCTTTCCTGCTAGTGCCTATGGAAAAAATCTTGGATTATTTCCTTGGGTTGTGGTTTCTTGATTTTAAAAGGTGTCTGGATAGAAGTCCAAAGCCAATCTCCTTGCTGGCATATAGTTACTTCCCTCTTGAAGTAACTACAACTTGCCACTATAGTCAAGCAGCACCAAGAGAAGGTGTGTACATTAAATGTTCAGTGTTCTCCTGTTAGACCATCTGCATCCAACATCTTCAAATTCTCCTCTGAAGTTTGTTACACATCATGCAAATCTTTCTGCTGACAGTGAGATATGTTGGTGTATTCCTGTTTTGAGTTGGACCAGAGCAGACTCTTCCCACAAAAGCTACAGATCACTTGTTTTCACATCCATGTGAAAAGACCTTTCTCTTACCTTCTCTCTCCATCTCTGTTGTAAATTCAAAATGCTAAAGAGTGAATTGGAAATTGCAACAATTCAGAACATCTAGAAGGCCTCTTCTACAGTGAACATGTAGTTTCAAATGCATGCACACATCTCTTGAATCTTGTCTAGAGAACTGCATTCTGTAAGGACTCCTAGACTATATCAGTCTGCTCCAAACCACCCAGTCTCAAAAAGTCTTCAGGAGACCACGCAGTAAAGTGAGCACTACTCCGTCAATGACAGGGGTGGTTATTAATGGAGGTATTCTCCTGCTTCCTTGTTGTGTGTGGAGAAAATAAAACTTCCTTCCCTTCTGTAAACATTTGAACGTCTTAAAGAAAGAAATGTATCTTAATCAAAATAATTTCTAACAGAACTTTTACTTTCTGATAATTATTTAGAAGACCTTGACACAATTCACTGCACAGGTCTATGGTATGCAACATTTTATCTTGTCTGCACTAACTTAAAAAATCCATGTATTCTATGTACTCTTCTTTGTTTGTAGAATTAACAATCCCCCTCTCCAACAGCAGTCCTAGATCTTCTTTGCTCATGTATAAGAACAATATTGAGCTGTTCTGCTGGCTCCTTTTCTCCCTTTTCCCTTCCACAAACTTTTGAAGAATGTCACTCAAGATTATGAGATATTTCACATTCTTCAAGCTGAAATTTGACGCTTCTAAGCCAAACAACCAGACCTTTTGGCAGTTAGTTCCTAGTACAAAGCTCCCTGATGATCCGGATGAAATACTGTGTGAAATGTAGCTAAAAGTGGTAGGGAGAGGGCCACCTTTGAAAGAGAATCTCATTAAAAAGTTTAGTGAGCTGGTGACAGACATTTCACATAGCAAATCTACAAATTAAGGTTGAGTTATATATACATGACTCAATATTCAGTTTTACCTCAGAGTGAACCAAATTCATTAAAAAATGTAGGAGACTCAAGCTTAGAATCAGATAAAAGAAATATGTTCATACCTTTGCATGGGCAGTCCACTCTCCTGAAAGAAAGTAAGATATTCTTAGTTACTTGGTCAGAAAGCATGCAAGCATTCTCATTTTTGGTGAAAAAAGAACATCCTTTGTAAAGGGAAATGTACTAATAATAGTGTTAGAGGCTTGGGCACAGGCTAATTAATTTCACTGTTGTGAAGCAAGGAGAACTCATTTGATATCCTGAATGTTTTCTATATTTGAATGGATTGGGGGAGAAGGAAAATAGCTTTTGGTTTGTAGTGCAAAGCTAACCAGTTAGTGAAGAACTTTACACCTATTTGACACCATCCACCCTCAGTAAAATGCGTGTGTAGGTGGTTGGCATAATGACAAAGTCAAGCGTGTGTGTGAATTTAACTGCCTCTGCACACAGTGGAAGGTCTTTTGAGAGCAGATCTAGCAGCAAACCCGGCTTGTACAAAATGCCTGTCCTTTTGTCCTCGTGGAGAGCTGAATTGTAGTTTTCTACCCTTGAAAGATGCAGGGTTTGCTCCTCACTTGCTTATTTCTCTTTACTGATGCTGACACTCACTGGACCAGGTTTTATTTTTTTATTTTTATTTTTATTTATTTATTTTTTTTTTCAGAAGAGATTGCACAATTGCTTCTTTGTTTATGGAGCTGGACATAAAAATGTGTGTGTGTGGGGGGGTGCCATTGAGTGGCAGAGCTAGGTAAGTGGAAATAAATAAAGGGAATGGTACCTCTTCCTTTGGAAGTATCAGACCTTAAATTTGACTCAACCAACTTAATTCTTGGTTTTATTAGAGTTAGTAATGTCATTCAGTAAAACAGAATAGAGAACTTCTCTGTCTTAGGAATAATCCTGCTTAAGGGTTAAAGAGTGGGTTGAAAGAAAATAATCTTCTAAAACCCAATCCTAAATAGGATAAATTACTTTGTCTTGTTCTTCCATATCCCCACCAACAGTTGCACTGGCCCACCAGGGTGAATGGACAGAGATGGGAAATAGTGGCCATGTACCGGAGTCAACTAAGCTAACCTGGTCACCAAGGGACAAGGCTAGAACTGCTTCCAAATTAGTCTCTTGCTAATTTGGAAAGAAAAATCTCTCTTCCTATTGAGTGTAGAAGTTGGTCTGCTGTATTAAAGGATCATGGCCCAACTAACAGTTTTGGTTAAGATTTGGGGTTTTATTTGTGAGTTGGCCCATGATGGACCAACACTGAATATGAAGGACTGAAAAAGAGACTTCATCCTTCTATTGCTCTTACCTGGACACCTGCCCAAAGTGTAGGGTTTGGGCGGGGGAGTCTGGTAGGAAACATAGCAGAGCTGGCTCTCCAAGAGTTTCTGGGTGGCTTATTGGGATTGCTATTGCTAAGAGGATCCTCTTGGCTTGGAAGCTTTGATTTGGGTAGGTCAGACTCTGGGACTGCTATAGTTCTCTCAGACTTGGCTTTGGATGACAATAATTTTGCATGGACACAAGAAGGCAGTGACAATGAAGAAATTGTAATGCAACGAGGTGGATTCTTACAAATGTGGTGGAGAGAGCCAATGTATTCCTTTTGATTCCCCAGCTGAGCTGTGTCAGAACAATCCTGAAATGACAGAGCTTGTGAGGCAGAGGCCATCCTTAGACGCCTTAAAGTCGGAGAAGTGGAAATTCTGGTCCGAGCGTGACGGTTGAACTGGAAAGGTGCATGGTGGATCCCCATGCACTCCTCTGTAGGAAGCCTCAGAAGTGAAGACTCTGTGTAACCTTGTCTGAGAATGTAGTCCCCTGGAGGCAAAGTGGTATCCATGCAAACTGGTACTGTCTGCATTTCAGAAGAACCGAAGACATCTTCTGGGCTGCTGCTTTCAGACAAAGCAGCATTTTCCTTATGGAGATCAGCTTCCCTGTCTAGAGGCTCCGCGTTGGTGAAGGTTTCTTTGACCAGGTCTGGAGAATAATCAGAGCTTGGTTGTTGCATTCTTAATTTGCAGCATGAAGGTTTATATCTACACGTACCTAGGAAACATGATCAGAAACAGTTCTTACAAACTTGTCACATGAATTTTTCAAATGGGAAAACATGCAAATAGAAAAAATATCCAAACAAAACAAGGTAGATATGTGCATTAGTACAGAAACAATTACCTTTGCATTGAATCCTGCTTAAATGCAGGCTTCAACAGGTTCAGGACCCAGTTTTGGCAAGCTGTTTAAACAGCTGCTAACTTTGAGAGTGCCAGCAGTGTCAGTAGAACTAATTAGATGGTAAAGAGTAACTGTGTTTAGAAGCTCTGCTTATCTGGTACTGCAGCTGCCTGATTTCCGCTTGCCACTCCCCCATCGATCAGTGAGATTGTAGCACTGCTGTACGAGGGGTAAAAATGAAGTAATTTGCTTTTAGGACTTGTTGCAAAATTCTTTGTGTAAAAATACTAATTTCTTGCTGAATTCTTAAGCAAATAGAAATTTAACACTTAGGTAAGGTATATCTCATTGCTCTTTTTTTTTCAGCCTAAAAGTACTTTGTAGTAAACATTATGTATATGTTGTAATCAAATAATGAAGGAAATTATTTATATTAGTAACTTATCTGTTGGTTAATCAATAAATAGTCTTACATTCTTTGATTCATGAAGCTTTAACGTAACGTGTTTTGATATTTAGTCTCTCTAAAACTGGACCAACACTTTAAATAATAATGAAGATTGTGAATTCAGCCTCTTTAATTTTGATTCTTTGCTAAGAGGAATCTTAAATCTGTTCACGATTGCTAGCTTATTTGAAAGTGGAACTTTCATTTATTAGAATTAGTTTATTCAAACCTATGTTGACTTCTTTCTTGAATTATTGAATATCATGCACTGAATATCTTTTTAAAATCTAATTATATAGTTACATCAGATTTATTTACAAAGTGATTAGAAAGAAGTTAATTTATCAAGTTTGCCAGTTCAAAGTATTGCTTTGTCTAAAACCTTCAGAAGATGATAATTTAGATTCTTGCAGAGAGAAAAGCATATCTTTATAGAAATGGCTTCTTTCACAACTGTAGAGAATAGACACAAATATATTAGCATCTTTTAATTTCTCTTTAATGGGTAAGAACTAATTTGCACATATGCTTATTAAAAAAATCTCATTTAATATATTGCAGAATGATAAAGAGAAATTACTACTATTTTTTCCTTTTGAATGAGGATCTTGCGTACCATTGCTCTGAGATTTGCTGTTATTGCTTTTTAATATTTTAAGATTTTTATTTTGTGACCTGTAATCATGTCCCATTGGTTGTTTTTTGGGCCAGGCATTCTCACTGCTTTTTTTTTTTAATTTAAAAAAATTATCTGTATTTTTTTTTAATCCTCTCTTCTCCAAGCAGAATTTTGTAACTTGGCATGCAGTTTCCAGATATTCATGTGAATAGTGATCTGTTCAAGAAATAGAAATGTTTAAAGACATCTTTTCATGGAAGTCTTTAGATTTAAAAATAGGACTGTTTTTTGCTTTTCAGTTTAGCAAGCTTTTTTTTTTTAAGAAGTAAAAATTCACATATTTCTTTTTGGGTATTTCTATGTTACTTTTATGAGTAGAATCTCTCAGCACCAAAATATTGTAAAGAAAATACACTGTTTAAAAAAAGTGCAGAAATACACCACACACGTGCAGAAAAATCATATGATCAAACTTACCAAGATAGCCAACTGAATATGTCACATCCTTTTAAATCAAATTTTCAACAAGTCCTTGATTAAATGATGCTAGTCTTAACAGTAGCATTTTCTCTCTTAATGCCTCCTTGCTGAACACAGGGAACAAGCTTTTTCTTGTAGATTTGTTCTTAGGGGATTTGTTTATCAGGTCAGATGGAAGTGGCTTCAGGCTCAATGCCCTTAAACAGAAGGTAACATGAGCCAAACATTGGATTTAATTTCATACCTTTTATATTTCTGGACTTTTTGCATTGAGCAAATTTGGGAAGACAGATCTCATGCAAGCATATAATAATTTGCAAGAGCATATCAAATGCTTCCACTCCTCCAACAACCTTTTTTTTTTTTTTTTAACCTCTTGTCTTGATTCATTCAGCTGGATCTAACTATGCATTGTTCATCTTTTATGGAAGTATAATAGTGGTATATACCTTGTTTATATTATTTATGATTAGGTTTTAATTTTAACAAATGTGCTAGCTAGTTAAGTAATTTTGAACACAGATTTTTAGTACTAGAATATTTGAGAATTCATCCAAACATTGATAATTCATTTTTTTTGTTGTGTTGTAGAATTGACTGGAAAACACCAGAATTTATTCAGACATTCTTTGGTTAGATGTATTGAAAGTGAAACCTGGGGAAAGTTGATTTTGATATTTGATAGATAACTTGTGGGGAAACACTAATGTCTACAAATGTTCAATTGTTGTGTAATTAAGGCACATTTTCAGAGGGCTTAGTGAACTTGAAAATACTTGCTTGAAAATGCAGACAACCTTTGCAGTATACTGCTTTTATTTTCTGAAAAGGTTTTTTTGTCAAAATTCATCCACAAACCAAATCAAGATACTCCTGAACTGATGTAAGTGCCTTTGATTTTGCATAGCATTGGATGTGACTGTGGATTGAGGGAAGATTATCCTGAGAGAAAGAAGTGAGAAAACAAACTCAAAGACTTTATTTGCAAAACCATGGCAGTGTTACATCATTTTTATTAGTATTTATCCAGTTTGGTTTCTAGGAATAAGAGATGTGCTCACCCTGTCTGATAATTGATAGTACAAAGGTATTTCCTTTAAGAAGCACTTTCAGGAGTGTAAGATTTTTTTTCCTCTCTCTTTTTTTTTTTTTT
>VWZU01000208.1:374074-437767 GCA_013397095.1 Sterrhoptilus dennistouni | reverse complement strand
TTTTTTTTTTTTTTTTGGAGAAGGGGACAGGGCAGTGTTTGTGGTATCCTTATCCTTATTGTTCTTTGGTTTTTGTTTTGACTCCTTATACTACTCTCAATGTGCTCTTAGTTTCAAGGCCAGATGAAATTGAACAGAGATTGTTGCCTGATGAAATGTGCAAATATCTGCAGATTTTACAGCGTTCAAAGCTGTCCTTTCCTACCCCTCAGGACAGACCTGGGCACACTAACATGGTGAGGATCTACAAGAAATACAGGGGAAAGGGGTCAGGCAGTCAGCAAGCAAAGCCATACCCTTCCCCCAAAGGGAAAAATCTACCTCTTAGCTGGGGAGAGTAAGCAAATTAAAATATGATCTATAGAAGAAAAACAAAATGAGCCAGAAATACTCCCTATTAATTACTATTAATAGAAAATTTTTCTAAAATGCTATGAAGTTCCCATGGAAAGACAATTGCCTTTGAAAATACTTAGGAATATTTGCTCAGCTGATGATACTGGATGGAGCAAAGCCTGCAAATTTACAGTGGAAAAGGTACCTCATTTTCAAGAAAAAGCTAAAAATTAAAGATTGGAACTGATTCAGAAATAGCCCTTCCTGGACTGCAGGGCACCATATATTTTGCAAATTGATTTTAATTGTTTAAACTGTGAGCATTTGGAAAGTATGTAATTAAGGGGAAAAAAAAGCTTCTCTTTTGAAAGAAATAGTTTATGCTTGCATAGTATAAACCAAGCTCCCTGAATTCAAAACCAATTACAAACTAGATAGGATATAATTAAAAAAAAGTATGCCAGTCCAGGGGGTAATGAAGGATGCTATTCACAATTCACTTACGTATTACTTTAAAGGCAGCTTGGTTGTGGGGAAGTAGAATAAAGTGATAGAATTGGACTAATGTAGAGTCAAACACCAGCAACATTTCACGATGTCTGTGTAATTATTGTCTAAGCAGCATAGCTTCAAAGCAGAAGGGATTAAGCTTTTGAAAGGTTATCCGCAACAGAAAATCACAAACAAACAACAAGTACAAGGGAAATTGAGTACAAAGGCTGACATTAACCACTAAACACCAGGAAATGCCACAGTTCAGTCTGGCTGTGTCACTGTGGTGCTGCTTTTTCCTGTCCATATCTCACAGGCTGATTACAGATGCCTGAAGTCCCTCAAACAGAATCTCTCAGATATAATAACCTCACACAGATATAAACCTATATATATGTTTAGTATTTCTCGCCAGTATATCTGTAGCCAGTGACAGATTTGTGGTTATTAGGTGGATATAAGAATGCATTCAAATGATGACTACGAGGACTCTGGTGAAACAAAAACCAAATCCCTATCATCCCAGGAGCCACAATGAACTCTGTAAGGGTAATGTCAGATCTGGAATAGAGACTGAATGCTCATGTGGAGTATAAAAAAAAAAAATGTCTGGACACTGCAATTTAACACATTGCTTTTCCTAGAAATATGAAATCCAAGTTGAATGTGATGTGGAACTGTGAAGTTCTGCCTCAAATGGAGACCAGTAGTTGACATCTCAGAGCTGGCCTCCAGCTGGGACCACTTGTGAGATTTACAGGTAGTGCTCACCTGTGACAAATCTCTCAAATCTTGCAGCCATTGTTGACACCTCCTGCTATGCTGGTCTGTCGCTGTTACATCCAATTTTGGCAGGCTGCACAAGGTTCCCTAATCTGAATCTCTCATCTTTCCAGTTTCTCTGATAAGCTTTTTCATAACCTGAGCTACAAGACTCGGTTAACTATGGCAGCAACATTCTGAGTGAATTTGTGCCTATGTATGGAAGCAAAAAAAGGGAAGTGAAAATTCTAGAAAAGGACAGGTCTCTAGGAGACCAAAAGATCATCTCAGAGATACAAAAGGGGCAAATGAAAATTAGGTCAGTTAACTTCCTGAGATGGAAGAAATAAATGTCTTCTTATGGATTTACAGGTCAAGGGACAGGTATGTCTCATTTTTAAAATGAGTTTTGGATCTAGACACAAATTCTGCTTTACTAGCAGCCTGTCTCCTGACTAAAGAATGAAACAGAATAGCTGCTATGTTTTAATCCACAGTTGTTCTGTCCCAGTATGCAATGTGATTTCTAGCTCTCCTTTCTATCTATACAATCTAAATTCTTTTTGGGGCCTAGAAACTGTCTATAGCACCATCCCAGTTGTGCTGTTTCTCTGTCTTCTTGTTCTAGTCAAATCAAAGTAGATGGGATTTTCAGGGATTTGCATAAGATTCATGGGGTGTTATAAGCCCTGGCATGGGAAAGGGGCTTCTAAGATGTACTGGTGTCAGTCACAAGCTTTT
Organism: Sterrhoptilus dennistouni; assembly: GCA_013397095.1. NCBI lineage: Eukaryota > Metazoa > Chordata > Aves > Passeriformes > Zosteropidae > Sterrhoptilus > Sterrhoptilus dennistouni. The sequence goes on along the minus strand of VWZU01000208.1, from coordinate 435,436 downwards.
TGCTCTCCTTGGCCTTGTTCCTCATAGCTAGGTCTGAATGAAACATTGTTGAGGAGCAGAGAGAACTCACATGTATGCAACATCACCTGGGAGGGGGTAGGGGGAGGTAGCTGAGGCATTTTTTAGGGCAGCTGAAGTGAGAAGGTGGGGCAGACAACACTTACACTAGGATAGACTGGAACAAAGAGAAACAAGAACTCGTAGTAGCAGTAGCCATGGTAATCATCCATGTTCTGAAGCAAATGCCTGCAGGAAAATCCATCCTTCAGCCATGTACTCATTCTCTCTCTTTCTTCCTGAATTTTCTTATTGTCACAGTGTCTTTGATGGAGTGAAGGCTGGGCGGATGTAGCAGCAGGCTTACAGGACTGTGTAAAGAAACACTCACTTTTCCTCTGATATGATAGTTCTGTGTAAGATGAAAGAAATTGGGTAGCTTCATCTAGTACCCTGTGACTTCTCACCAAACACCTTGTCAAGCTTAATATATTATTTGCCATCAATTTCTGTATATGGTACTGCAGCCAGATTTTACATTTTTGTAACTGGTTTCAGTGCAAACTAACAGGAATAAACAGCTGAATGAAACTCTTCTGAAGCAGTGTAGAAGGACCTTACTGAAATTTGGATGAAAACTTTCATTGGCACAATTCTTTCTGCCTTCTAGCTGTAATAAGTGTTAAATAAGAGTTTGCCTACTTTTGAGATATTCTGTGTGCTCAGAATAAAATGTTGGATGAGAAAATAATCACTGTTTCAGGTGAAGGTCGGTGTTTGGTTCCACAGCACACTTGTGTAGCATGCTTGGGGTAATTCCAGGAATTTGGAGCTGGGTCAGTGTGCCCTTTCTCCTTTCTTGTCATCCTTTCCCACTGCCACATAGGATTTCACATTTTCCTAGAAGACTGATTTTGATCCAAATTACTTGGTTTGCCAGCTGTTTTTCCAGCTTCCTCTCGTCAGAGAGACAGATTTAGAGAGAGTGGGTCATAGTTACTCTCACTAGAGAGAATTGTGGAGGTCTGGTTGATGCAAGGAGTGTAAAAATACAGTCAAGGGTTGGGAGCATTCACAGATTGGATGGTGCAGATGAGACATTTCCTTGGTCATGGATGGAGGCAGCATGGGGAGGAGTATCAGAGCCAGAGGTACTGTCCTTCATTGCTGCAAATCCTCCCCACAGTGTTTGGTGATAAGATGATCTTTGACAGCTTTATTCTTGTTCCTGGACTAAATAGGGAATTCTCCTTCTCATAAGACATAGGACATTACTTCACCAGATACTTCTTTCAGCAAATCAGGAGTTAGGGGGGTTGGGGGCAAGTAAGTTGCCTGGGAGGATAGGGGAATTTGTTACACTGCTCAGCAGAGGAGGTACCAGGCCCAAAGAGACTGTTTATACCTTGGTTTATCTTGGTAAGCCAGAGGGAAATACTCTTTCAAACATGTTAAAATTCATTAAAGCTCTAGAGTGAAAAACAGGGTCTGGATAACCAGATGTTTGGACTGGGTAAATAGGGTAAGCTCTGGCAGTCGGTAATTAGCTGTTTTAGGACCGGGACAGACAGGCTGATCACAATAGAAATAATAATAATATGCTGATCTTTTCTGTTTTTCTGTGTCCCACCCTTCAATGACTGCCTGCTTGTTCCCCAGAGATATCAAAACTTGACCACAGCAGTTAGAAATGTGGTTTAAACAGCTGTCATTTTGCATCCTGCTGGCTGTTTAGCTCCCTTTTATCTTCTGTCTCAGATGCAGGACTCTTTTCATGAATTATGTACTTGCATGGCCCCTCTGTTTGAAATACTGACTGTCCTTCCTGAAGAAGTTCTTTCTCAGTGTTATGTAAGACAAGTAACCAACTGCTGTCCCAATAGTAGTCAAATATATTGTCAAACATTTTTGTTTGGTTTTTTTTTTTAAATTTAATTTATTTTAGTTTTAAATACTGGCAGCTGAGCAGCCATTGTCCATGATGGTGTGGGTGAATCTACACAGACACAATGGGTTGCTCTGTGACCATACATTTTCTCATGTTTTCTTTTTCACTGGAAAGTAAAACAATATAGAGCTATTTCAGTCCCAAACCCTAAATAAAGGATTAAGAATTTAACATAGACATTCTTCTAACTCTTGTAAGAAAAAGCAGCTGAACATCATCCCTGTAATTAGGTGAATGACTTGTCATAGAATAATACTATGGTCTGAATTGGCAGGGACCTTAAAGATAATCTAGTTCCAGCCCCCTGCCATGGGCAGGGACACCTTCCACCTTCCACTAGACCAGTTGTGAGGAGTCCCATCCAGCCTGGCCTTGAGCCCTCACAGGAAGTGACAACTTCTCCAGGCAACCTGTTCCAGTACCTCACCACTCTCACACTAAAGAATTTCTTCTTAGTATCCAATCTAACCCTAGTGTCTTTCAATTTTAAACATCCCCTCCTTGTCCTATAGACTTCTAACCTTCTGGATTTACAGACAGAAGTAGGATAAAAATGCTACTCCACTAAAAGTTTTACTGATGGTTACCATCAAATAAGTCTGATTCAAAACCTCCATGGTAATCTTGAAAATCCTCAAGAAGTTTATAACTTGCTTGGCACCATACTAAGCAATTAAGTTGATAGCAACATTTTGCTGATTTCAATAGGTCTGAAGGTAAGTGTGGTGTCCTAAAAAAACTGTTGTGACTTGAGTGGTACCCAAAGTTTTGAGATCAAGTCTAAGCCTTAGTTCAGTGCTTTCCTACTTCCTTCAGTTTATAGACCTTTAAATTTTGGCCCATGGAGAAATAAAACCTTCTGAAAACTTTGCATATACTGTTAATTACAAAAGAAATGTGCTTTCTTAAAAGTACCGCTGTTTAAGAAATCTGCTTTTGTGGGCATCTTTGAAATAGTTTACAGGACTTCAAGAGATCTGCAAACCAGAAGCTGAAAGTTGCAGGTTTAAAAGCTACAGGTTCAAAACATAAAGAATGTTGCTCAGTGAGCCATCACAGTAGGGACAACATTATCTAGTAATGATGAATAGAGCAAACTTTTTGTAATGGTAGAATCTCTAATATGTACTAATAACTATTTTCTTTTAACATAATCCTGCAAGGTCAAATGTTTGCTGCCAAAGAGTATGCCATCTCGTATCTTGGCCTGTGTGTATGTGCTGCTGTGTAGTGATTGCTTCATGAGGAAAATTAATGTCTGTGGAGCTGCCAGAGGACAGATTTTCTCTAAGCATTGATTTTGTACATTGTTCGAGTGCAAGGACCAATCCTGACATTGTATATGATTTATTCAGGGGGTGGGAAAGTTGTCTGCAGTAGGTGGATTTATTCCAAACTCTAAGAAACTATAGAACTGTAGGAATTTTTCATTGCTTGGATGTGAGTGAAAGGCATTTGCAATGTTTGATTAGTAGTCCAAGAGTAGGATAAAAATCTCTCTGACTTCTCAAGAAATCCCATTCTTCATGGAGTAACTGTAAAATTTGCTGCTTGCTGGCGAGGACAAATTTTAAATGAAAATAGTAATTTTCCTCTCTTTGTGAACTCTTAAATAATTTCTAAAGTATTACATATGTATTCATGTGTTCGCACACACCTTCCTGAAAGCTTTTTTCCTTGCTTATTTTCTGTACAATTTTTGTTGTTGAAATATCTGTGAAATACGAGCTATTCATGCTTTTTACTCAACACAAGGTGGCAGTAAGACATTGTCTGGTGACACACAGTAGCGTGGGTTGCTTGTTTTCCTTTCTGTTTACTTAGCCTTCGTATAACAAAAGTTATGATGAATGAGCATTGAAAATAAAAGAAATTGCAATAACAACGATTTAAAAGGTGCACAGATAAAGCAAATGCTCCAGATAAGATGCTATCTGATTTGTTGCATTATAGTAAGCTGTATTGTATCATACTGCGGACAGTTTCACAAAATGCTATATTGCTCTCTTTTTTCCCTATGTTGTTATTGTTTTCTTAGAATTTGCACATTAAATAAAGGCCGTTACTGCAAAGGTGGAAATTTACCTCTTTTTCAATTGTAATTTAAAAATAACCCAATATTGTTTGAGATTCTACATGTTGGAAGGGACAAAGCTTTCCACCTTAGTTCTTGGTTGTCTGGAAAACACTCCAGTATCATTGCATTGAGTGGTAGCTACACTGATAAATTCCTTTTCAAAATGAAGCCAGAAAGAGAAATAAAGAGCATATGCCAGAGTATTCCACTGGCAATATTAAGAGACATTTTTTCCTTGCTTTGGTTGGATATAGGTCATATGTTGACAAACCTGAGTGCAGACCAGCCAGCTGTAAATGTAGCTGCTGTTTCTTTTATTATTGGTAGTCCTATTCCAGCAGGCCCAAAGCAGATTCAAAGCATGGCTGGGATACTGGATTTGCTGATATGATTAAAATTCATCCTTGTGAGGCAAGTTATGGAATTTTTGGTCCATATTACTTCTAGCTTCCCAGAACACTATGAAGTATTTGTGCATTATGTTTTTAACTAGATATTTGCCTGAAATGGGGTTCTGGCAGCATGACCCTGAGCTCCCAGCGGCCCCTTGGTTTGCCTGTAGCCTCTGTACACACTGGCATATTTGTTGAGAACAAAACAGAAATTGTAGATGTTTCAGACAAGCGAGCTGAATGGAAACTCTGCCTCTTCATTTCACAAGTTATGCACGTGCTGTTTATTTTCCAAGAACTAACTGGCAGAGATCCAGTTATTTTGTTTTCCATCAGAATGATTCACTTATATCTTCTAAAAGCCAATCCCACTGCTGATACTGTGAACTCCTGTGCACGTGAATTGCTCACACACGACTTGGAATAAGCATCTTTTAGTAAATATCAAAAACCTGTTAGCTTTCTGATCTTATAAAATAATAAATACTATTATAAACACTAACAAAAATCCTGATAAATAGCAATGTAGACCTACTTCTTCTCCTGCTTACCCCTTACAGTTTTGCCCTTCAATACTTGCCATCTGGAGATGAATTATGGACTTTGAGAATATACAAAATGCTGCAGTTTTCAGGAAGAAAATTCCCAACTATATAATCTTGATTTTATGCTAATGGCTTTCATAATGAAGAATAGTCCCTATAGAACACCTTTAAAGTGGTGTTTACACTATTCTCATTGTGTGATTTATGTTCGACCACAGGGTTCGGTGTAATAAAATGATATGCTGTAAAACTTATCTTCTTTGGCTATGTATGATTACTTGAGATAATAATAAAATTGAGAGTCATAGGAACTCTTCTGGGAGTCTTCTTAGGATTCAGCTATTGTCCAAGGACTCTTAGCTAAGTGTTTTGTGTGAGTTCAATGATTCTGCATCATAAAAATCAAAAAAGTGTTGAAATATTGTTATTATGTGCTGTGATGATTGTTGGTGTCTTATTTTATAGACTGAATATAACAAATGCTGCAATACTTTGCTGCTAAGTAATAATTATTTGCAGAGCATAAGGGCTTCTTCTTCGATATATACCTGCGATTTCCTTGAATGGAAGTCCAACAGATGTGATACTGCTCAAAATGTGACTCTTCTAAACATAAAACAGAGACTCCACTGTAAAGGAATCTGCTCTCAAAATTTCTGGCTACTCCTGAGGTCTTTCTAAAAGAGTTTTAGTATCTGATAACATGCCTTTGAAGTTTTTATATTACCTTTATTTTAATCATGTGCCACTAACCATGCCATTGATTTAAGTTTGTAAGCCTGAAATAACAGTGCATTTTTGACACCCTCAAATTACATTGGAATGGCTGAAACTCTAGTAAACAGAACTATTATGTTGAATGCCCAAGGGAGGGACATGGAAAAAAACCAACAACAACAACAAAAAAACAAACAAAAAACCCAGTAGCATGCTCCAAGAAAGAAATTTGAGGTCAAACAATTTTCATGGGAAACAAACTATGTGGCTGGGATTATCCTGGCTAATTGTGGGTTACAAAATCCCTCTTGAGAGTTTATCATGGCCAATTGCTGTATTAGCTTTCCTTTTCTACATCTGCTTGTGGGTGTGGACAGCACTCAGAAGTGATCCTTTCCTTGAAGACTTTTTTTTCAAGGAACACGGGTGAGATGCTAGGACAGACTGTCTGAATGGACTTGCTGTGCTGTTCCTAGGCTTGTTTGCCATGTTCACATAGACAACAGCCAGGTTCTCTATCTTTAGGCTTCTCCACACACTGGACTGTTCTCTGGCATAAACAACGCTTTGTGCGCACACAAGAAACAACGCGATCTCTGCTGAGAATCAGAATAACTTCAGAGTTAAAGATACTTTGAGGAATTTGAAAGCAAGTAAGGTTGTCTGCATAAACAAGGGCATCCTGTCAGTGAAGTGTTTTTTACTTTCTGCTTCTAATTAATACAAGCAGTCCCATCTTTTTCATACAAACACATGGTTTCCAGCTCTTTTCCCAGTCCTATTAAAACTGGTACAACAACCAGTGGTTTCAGCTGGGTTAGGACTCAAGCATCTGTCCTTTAGACTTGCTGTGCAGTTTTAAGGGAAATCAGTCTGAAAAGCTTTATGTCTTAAATACCAGCAAATTCTGGGACCATATAAAAATTATACCTCTTTCTTTTCTGAGTATCCAAGTAAACAGCTTATGTGGTACAGAGTCTGTACTAAAGTATGCCTATTATATTTACTGTGACATTCACTTATACACAGAGGCAGGGCTTCTCTTTCAGAAGGTAGAACTGTGGACAACAAGCAGTTGAATAGTGGTGCTTTGATGGCGCTTTTTGGGAAATAGTTACTACTCTGATTTATAATTCTGTATTACAAAAAGGATCCAGGTGTTACAAATTCAAGCTTTAGTCAGAGGTTCTCCAAGCTTTCATGAAGAGAAAAGAACAATTTTTTAAAGTGTATCCTAAATAAAAATTGAAAAGATTGTGATGAGCTTTTCTTCTTACAGCAGGTCAAGAAGCCAAATACAGCCCAAGCTAGTGGAGAAAGACACAGATTTTGGAGTAGTGCAGATCCTGGAATCAATCCAGGATTACAAGAGACTTTGTAAGTGAATTGTAAAAATTTAGCACCCTAAGGGCTGTATGCTCCTCTTATATCATCAGTTACTCCTAAGTTCATTACTCATTCCTGAAGGCTAGGCTAGTTTTCTCTGTGGTCTTTATCCTTTTGAGAGCAGCAAAGTAAATGAAATAAATTCTTTCTGATTTCATAGCAGAAAAATCTTAGATCTGCACTGAGTGCCATTTGTATCTTGTTATTGAGAGCCATTTTGACTCTGGGCATAAAGTATGAGAATTAGACTCCTGTTTCTATAATTTTAAGAATAAACTATTTTAAGTATAGATTGTGTCATATCCCATGAAATCTTTGTTTTTATTCCTAAATGCAGAATTATTCTTGTACAAGTGTGTTGGTAGTTCTGTCTAGCAAATACCCAGTTCAGAACCACCAAACAGAGTCACAGAAATTCACAAGTGTGGAATGTGAAATGGTGACACTTCCACTCTATCAATGCCTTGTTTGGCCCCTGGACTGGCACCAACAGCTCTGGCTTAGAAATCAGTATTTGCTGTACACAAAAGTGTGTACAGCACACTTTTGATATGTTTTGCCCAACTTTGATATGCTGTTTGTCTGAGACAAAGTAAGTGAAACTTTACATTTGATTTTGTGTAATGATCAGGAGTTGCATGAAACAGAGGGCAGAAGAAATTTGGTTTGGGGCCAGGCTAAAGAGACAATATTTCCTTAGCTTTTCCTTCCTTTGATTCTTTGGAAGAAAATCAGGTATATGAGGAGAGCAGTTTATTTGTGGCAGGTAGAATAATTAATGGTAGACTGGACCAAGATCACAACTGATATTTTATATGGGGACCAATATTTTATATGGGATGCCCAAAATCTGGGGCTAAAATTTCAGTTCTGCTAAACAAATCAGTCTGTGATCTTCTTCATAGCAGCCCATTGCTTGTTCAGGTAAGCATTTTTCCATGTTTGGGTTCTTCACCAGGAACTGACTGCCATAGTTTTGTTTTCTGTCCATGTGCTAGTGCCTCACACTATTTTTGGTTCTTTTTTTTTACTAGGTGGAAGCCATGAAGTTTGCTCTTTTGTAATGCAGTGTTGTTAAAGAGTTTTTGTTGGCTTTACATAAAGGTCATACCCATAAGTTGAAAGTTGTGGTTTTAAATAAATCAAGAAAACAGAGGAAAGGACTAAGGCATCCTAAAAAAACACACCCACTCAAACTGGTAATTGTTCAGGTACACGTGGATTGTGCATCCATACTAGAGAACAAAGTAACATGGGTCCTTGTCTCCCCTCCTACTGGTGTTCCAAAACTCTACCTTTAATTCCAGCTCATTTACAGTGATTAATAAAAGACATTAAAAAACTGGCCAAAGCAGCAGTTTTAAGTTTTTTAAATCTTCCACGATCTTTTTATATTATTGAGACTTCAGTAGTGGTTGCACACAGAATTTTTCACTTATTATTGGTGCTAGAGAGACCACAGCAACTTTGTACGAGTCCTTGTGGTTACTCATGATAGGTTACTGCAACAAAACTTGTATGTAGTAAGCCTCATCAGGCAACATGAATGAGTAGTTTTGTTGAAAATTCTCTGAATAATTTGACGTCCTGGTTCAAAAGTTCACCTCTTTCTTGACTGGAAGAAATGTCAAAAGCCTTCCCTAGGGAAGTGATACTACTAGACATTGAGTTAAAAATACTTATTTATCATATTTGATACATTAAAAACAAACAGAAAGTGTATGTGTGCCAGATTTAAAATGCAAGTTTCAAAGTAGTAATGAATGTGATTTCGGGGGTATGTGATTCCCTGTTGCCTAGCTCTACCTGGATCTGTAACAAGCTATACTCCCCTTACCTCATACTGGTGATGTGAATGGTAAACTGTGGGTTCCAGATCCACAGAGGAGACCCAGCAAGTTTTACAAAAAGTAGGTGTTGTAGTCTCTAGCTTGTACATCTGGCTTGACAGACTAGGAAAAGGGGTTTCTGCTCCTGAGCTTCTCTGTCTTTCCCCACCCTTTGGTACTCTGGGTATGGTACAGTGGGGACTCCTGCAAATGCAGTCCACATGGGGTGCTGTGGCAGGAGAAGGGAGTGACAGCCATTCTCTAGCTTTAGCTTCCAGGCACTCAATCTTGCTATGCAACTGCAGGCACAAAGGACTGACTATTGGAAATCTCTTCCCCATGTGGTCACTCATGCATTATGGCAAGATCACCTCTAATTTCTCCTTTGAAGAATTTCAATGTGATTTGCTTACCATTCTCTCTGCAAGAAGATTTTTTGTTAAGATCAGGCTCTTTTTGTAACCCTCTTTTGGATTCAACATCTTAACGATATCTAAAGGATAGAGTAGTTAAGAATACATCTAATTCTGATTTTGTGTGTTTGATTTGGGTGTGTGAATCCTCACAACACCAGAACTTGTTGTGATATAATAGCAGCTGGAATATACTTGCATGTGCTAACTCTGCCACAGAAACATTGGTCTATATTTGCAAAAGCTGGTTAATGCTTGGAGGATGAGGTTAAAATGCTTGTGAGGTCAGAACCTGAAGAGAACCTTGTACTAACAGCATATGAAGGATGTATCCACATATAATTTAACAATAGCACTTTCTACTAAATAGCTTTCTTCTGTTAAACAACATTGTTCTCCAGCATGATCTGATTGAAAGAATAATCTCAGAATCTGTGACTGAATGTTCTTTAGGCACTTCTAAGTCACAGCAATGGCAGCATCAAACAGACTGATTCAGACTCTTGGAACTGTGAGATTTATTAAAGAAATACCTGTTAAGTGCATTACTGCCTTCCTAAGAGTTTCTTTGAGACTTCAGGCCAGGAAGCATCTACCTTTCTTCCTTCAGTTTGGATGGGAATTCAATACGGATTTAAGGTACAGGCAAACGTGTCTGCAGCTACCTGAAGATGGGATTGCTGTGGTCTGTGTGAAGCTTCAGGAGGGGACTGAATGCATTCATGTGCTCAGGAAGACAACAGTTCTGCATGCACTGCTCTGAACCACAGCTCCTGTGAAATTACCATGCCCAGTCTGAGCCTGGTGGTACAGCTGAGAACTGACTTCTCTGGAGGAGGAAGGGGAATAAGGGAAACAACTGTGAAAAAAGAAAGGCTGATTTTATCATGGTTTAGTGAGCTGAACTGCCTCACTGAGACAGTGCTGAATGCCAGAGCATGCTGAAAAGAAGAAGTGCTACCCAAAGTGGAGATTTGGGAGGCAGAGCCACATCCTTGGCAGCAGCAAGCTGTTAGACTGGCAGCTGTCTTTCATTTTTGACTCTGCTTTGTCACCTACCAGGTCACTTCCTTCCCTGTTGTAGCACACTCTCTCTCTCTCTCATCTCAATTTGCTTTTTGCCTCCTCCTTTGTCTCCAGTCGTGTTTCCTTACTGTCTCCTCCTCCCTGCCAGTTCCTGTGGCTCATACATGTCAACCCAAAAACATGGTACCTTCAGTTGAGGATAGTCTAGCTTCAGCTTCAGAAGAAGATATGGAAAATGGCAGGTGGATTTGGCCAGAACATTGCCATTCTTCCAGTAACTTAAACTTATTTCTCTGCTGTGATCTACAATGGCCTGAATAACCTTTCCTGGTTATAACCATGGCTGTGCTGCACCAATTTAGATCTCCTGATTGCTAAAGACCTCTTGCTCCTGATAGATGTGGGTTTCAGTAGTTGTGGTTTTGTGAAACTCAGCATTCAAATTCCTCATGTTTGTGCAATGTCCTGTGTCATGGCCACAGAATAATCACAGGTGTGCCCTGTCTCCTCCTCAGGGGAATGCTTTGCTATTAAAAGTGTCACCACTTTGACTTCCTCTGGGTCAGCTGTTTTGAGACAAAGGCTGCAGTGATCTGGCAATCAGCTTACTGGAGCTGAAGCTTCAGGGCCAAAGGTCTGTACTCCAAGCTATTCATAAGAATTCAAAATAAGAAGTAAATAGCGATTTTCGCTATGGCACTTTACATCTATTTCACAGAAGAGGATGAGCCAAGTAATTACCCTTTTAATTTTAGTCTATGTACTGGCATACCTCTTCTTGTTCATATCACACACACATGTTTTTATTCATCATACACAGAAATGTGAGAAGTGTTTCATACTGCCAAATATTCTTCTGTATGGGATGCCTCCTTAAATACAGACTCTCTGGTGAAGAACAAAAGCTGGTCAGTGGCAGCAAATATGTGCCATAGGAAATACACCATAAGTACCCAGTGGTCAGTGGTTGTAACTTTCTCACTGTGCCCTCAGTGGGGCAGCCAGCCTGTCTTCATCTGAGCCTGTCTTCGTCTGAGCTCATCACATCAGAAGTGGAGACAATAACCCTTAGACCCAGTGTAAATAGGGTGATGATTGAAGGATGAAAAACATATGAAATGACATTATGATGCTTTTCCTCTCAAGGATTACAAAGCATTCTTCACATTACAGCACAGTCATCACTAAAAGCTGCAATTTCTAATGGCTCAGTTTAAAACCTTAAAGTACAACACTTGTACAATGTGTGACCTATTACTGCAGTTGCTGACTTTTTGGGAAGTTCTCTCTTTTAATATGTAGTTTTGGAAATCTGCTTCCTCTGGATGTAAAATCTCTTGGAGAGTTAATTTTTCCTGTAACAGTCCTCCCAGCATTAAAATCAGCAACAACCAAAACCAAAATATGCATCCAGAGACCAGATACTCTGACTAGGTTCAAAATTCAAGAACACGTCAGAAGCGGAGGTGACGTCACAGCACCACTGTAAAAGTACTTCAGTTGCAAAGCAGAGAAAACAAGCAGAAAACATGCCAATTTAAGAGTATCTTTGCTATGTCTGAAGTTTCAGGTCCATACATTAGAAAGTGTCTTGGCAAGTATTCTCAAACCTCAAGTATGTCTCTTCAAAGGTATTCTGAAAGTTCTGTCTTACCTACTAATTCAGAGTACATATTTTTTGTGGTAAAAAGATGATGTGTAATGAGCACTCCCTCTCTCCCTCCCTACCTGCTGAATGGAAAAAGCTCTGTGTCTGTTGGATCAGAGCCCTTGGTCCAACACTAGGAAAATGTTGCACCATTTTTTCAGTTTATGAAACACATCTGTTCAAAAGCCTGGTTCAAGAGACTGAGACTGCCCCTTCCTTCTTTTTCTCTAGTAAAAATGTGTGAGTTAGGAAAAACATTGGGCACGAGAGTCACTTTTCCTTGGTTTATACATTTTCCTATGCTTCCATATGCTTACTTTCCTATGACAAAGATTCTCAAGTTTTAGTAGCTGCCTCCTCACAAAAAACCTCTTTATGTGGGAGTGTACCAAAGCAGTCATTGTTTTATTTGCCTTTGAGCTCATGCTCTTCTCTATAAAACTCCAAACCAGGGTCAGAAACACAGCCACAGATCAAAAGGCACTCAGCTGCGAACAGAAAACCTAAAATAAATAGCTTGTTTTCAACTCATAGACTGACCTGTTTAGTTGTGAAAACTGCCTGGCAATAATACGTTATTGCGACCTTGTAGAAGCCTTCCCAAATGAGAAAGGCAATATATGTTTAATGTTTTATTTTAGTTATTGGTAATGAGATCCCATAGTAAGTATTGTCTTAGAGGCAGAAAACCAAAGAATGAGATAGAATAAGGCTGATGAGTAAGATGTCCAGTTTTCTGGTGTAATTAGGAGAGGTTTTAATGCATTTTCCCAGGTGTTAGTCTCTTGACGAATCTGACCTTTTTATAAACTTGCTCTAGATGTCTTGATTACTCCATACTGTAACAGTACAACCTTTCTCTGAAATTAGTCATTCTATTTCTTGAAGGTTTGAGAATCAGGCTGTGGCAATGGCTGGTAGGGCCATGTGTGCCCGGATACTCCTTGTGGGGAGCTGTTGGCACTGGTGAACTCTCTCACTTGTGCTGCCACCTGTGCCCTTGGTCTCTTCTGCCAAGTCACAAACATCCTTCACGATTATTTCTGTGCACCTTTGTTCTGACGCTTGTGTCACAGCTGCCTTTTTCCACCACTGGTTACAGTCGGTAAGGAGTCGTGAAAAGATTTGAAGGAAGCCAATGAGAGATTGAGAGGAGATCACAAAATACTGGAAGATGTAGAGTTAGTTGGCAGCAGTGTGGTACTTTGCTGGGTGAGGAAATGAATGCTTATGCTCACATCCAGTAATGACAGACTGTTCTTCCTTTCCTGACCTGAGGGAACTGAGCTTCTGCCAGCTCAGGGACAAAACGAGGTTCACAGAAAGGCATCTGAGTCAGAAAAAGGAGAACCAAAAATCTGGGAGAGGATGGACACTTTCAGAAAATTTGGGAAAGGTGGCTTGAAGTTTATACTGCTTTTATGTGTCCTAGACTACTGACAATTCCTTCACTGATTTTCTTTTTTCCAAACCAGGAAAACTCTCACAAATGGGAAACAACAGTATTAATCACAAATCATTTTCTGTCTATCATCTGATTTCCTTAATGTACTTTATTGTTTTTCTGCTTGATAAAATCAAGCTCAGCATGGCAGAGTCCAGAGGCTGTAATTAAATTGCCCTTGTAAATCTAAAAATTATCACTATTAACCAGATCTAAAAAATGAATTAATAAAGTAAAAGTCATGGCTTTGATCTTGAACTATATGTTTATGACCTCATGATTTGCCTTGCCATGTTCACCTGTAGTCACTCAGACTGTTTGGGGAGGTTTATAAACATGGTGATGGGCCAATGACTATCTTCTACTCCTTGCATGAATCAATACAATACTCTCGCAGGAGGGAATGTAGAACACTGTCCAGTCCTCTGCTCCTGTTGCTACCTACAGCAGGATTTCCAGAACATTATGCAGCATTTTTAAGCATCAGATTTCAAGCTAAGATCTGAAATACTATTCATCTTCTCCTTAACTGAACTATTTAATTGTTTTATCTTTAAATACAGTTAATTCACTTGAACCTATTAATTCCATTATTAACCATAATGATGGTAAATATTGGCGCAGACAACTGTATCTACAAATGAAGTTCACATCATCTTTTTTGATTTTGATGGCACTTTTTCCTCCTTTTCCCCTTTTTAGTGGTGTATTTGGATAACCTATATTTATTCTTTGAGCTGTGACAAATACCAGCCAGAAAACATTTGTAATTAATTAATAATTATTATTAACAATGTAATTTGAACATGTGTTCATTATAAATTAACAGTTACTTTACTGGTAGAATGAGAAAATGAAAATAGGGCCAAACCAGCAATGCATTCTAGTGATAGAGGGATGCATCGAAACAATAGTTTGCAACACACCATATTAATGGGAAAAGAAGACTTTAAACTGGATTACAGGCTGTCCAGCGCAATAGCAGGAAACACTGAAAAAAATAGAAAATTTATATGGACTTTGAATTGAAATTGGGCAGTATTCAAGGAATAAATGATTAATCTGAACCTGAAACCCTGATTTCAAAAGTCTAGAGGAAATGTTGGTCTTCATTCAGCTATGGGGAGCTCATACCTCCTAAGAAGCTGATCTTCAGTTCAGCAGTGAAATAAATTCTTGTTGTTCAAATTAAGGATAAAATGAAAGAAAGTAAAGTTGTCAAAAAATCAAGAAAAAATTATAACATTATCTCAGTATCCATCGCAAATCTAATGTATCTAAGTGAAATAATTGAATTTATGTTTTAAGTGTACATAAACCCCTGTCTCTGGATAAACAAAAGAAAAACTTGAAGATCAGATTTTCCAGAAGTGAAAAGTAAAGACTACTTTGTTTCTTCCTCATGTACTTTTCAGCAGTCCAGACTGGTCTGGCAGCATTTGAATTGGGGCTGAATGAGCTTATACTGTTGGTACCAAACTTACTGATAGCCAAAATAATAGAGTTCATTACAAATACTTGTGCAGACCTTCCTGGATTTCTGCAGGCTTAGTAAGAAAATTTTTCTTTTACACTAAAGAGAGTGCTTGGAGCTGGAAGGAAGATAAACAGAAAAGGCACTTCTTTGTTGGAAATTAAAAGGAAGAGAGCTAGCTCAGAAAGATAAACTCTCATTGTTATTATATTGCCTTCTTCTAAAACTTATTAACTTAATAAATACTTGAGTGATGGGAGTAAATCTGTGTTTCCACAGTATCTGTAGCTTATGAATCAGTGAGAATATTGCTTCCCCAGCTGTGATTTCATCAGAAGCAAAGAAGAGGTAAAAACACCTCACTGCAGATCCCCTGCTGATCCATTAGCAGCAAAAGTGCATTTACCTCATTCACTTCCAGCTTTCACATCTTTTCACTGCCAAGCCTTTGTAGTGTTTTTCCACTGCCTGGTGAATAGAACTGAGGTATTGATTGTGGCCATGCACATTGATGCCTGTCTCTCTGCCCATGGGGACTCCATGCTGGTACGGCGTTCTTGGCTTATGCCTCCTGGGTGAGGCAAGATCATTCTTGCTGCTCTGCCGGCTGGCTGAAGGAATAATGTCTGGAGCACCTTGCTTCTCTGGGAAGTCTGCTTCCAGCACTCTCCCAGGAACTCAGCTCCACCCTGGAGAGAGGTTCCTCCTTTTTGGGTTGTGGCCAGGGAAAGGAGGCAGGATGCATGCCCATCCCTGTGCATGCAGTAATGCCTTGAGATCCCACACGTGCATCTGGACCCTCTTGGACAGGGACTGCAGGGACAAAGGCTGACACCTGCATTGCAGATCAGAGGCTGAGGCAGGTGTAAATCACCAGCTGTAAATCACCACTCCATACTGGCTAGGAGCAGCTCTAGCAGGAGCAGGCTCAGCTCTTGCAGGATCCCTGACTAACAGGGCTGCAGGGTCTGTGTTTCCTCCCACCTCATGTGGTGGGGGGCTCGATTTCTCTCTGTGTATTGCACATAGTGGCTTGCATCCATTTGAAGCTGATGGCAGTGAAAGCAGGCATGTTAAGGTGAAGGTGACAGAATTAGGCTCAGCAAAGCTGAAAGTAGAAATGGATGAAGTTTTAGAAACAAGACCAAAAAAAAAACCCAAAAAACCCCCATAAAATTACCCAACTGCTGTTTTATGGATTGACAGGCAATAACAAAGAAGAATGTTGTTCATGACAAATGATAAGCTGGCTTTCTCTTAGGCAGCTGTTTACAGACACGCTTCCAAAGTTGTGAAATGTTGCACATGAATATCCAAATCTGCTGCTTTGAGATTTTTTACAAGTCTTCCCACCTTCAAACTTTGGTTCCTCTGTCCCTCCTTATTGCCACAGCTGCATGATCCTATTGTGAGGAGCATGCTGAATCTTTTTCATTTGCCTTCTCTCATAATTTCCTGCTTACTTCCTGCCTTTGTTCATTTTCACAAAGTATCTTTTATCTGAATGGAAAGCTATGGATTAAGAACTACAAATTGTAGTTTTATTTGTGACATTAATTCTCTCGTGGTAATGGTTACAGAAATAGTTATGAGAGGAGTGTGTAAGTTGTACCAAGCCTTGAATAGAACAGGAAAATTAAATGATATTGAATGTATTCAGTAAAAGTGTTTAATTAAAATTTTTAAATAAATATAGCTGGTCTTGTAACCAGAAAAATTAGGAAGTTTTCTTTCCCTTTCTTTCAGTTAGTTTATTTTTCAAAGCTTGTGTTTTGTATTTCCAGTGTAGGAATGAATTTGGTTAATTTAATGAGCTTTTAGCTAAGCCTGAAATTGTTTAAGGAATTGAAAATATTTTTTTTAAAAAGGAAGCTCTTTTCCTTACCACGAAGGGAGAGGATTTTGTTCCTGACTTCATCCATGGAGTTCCAGTGAAAGCAATCTGCCCATCATGATCTGTCTGGTGCAGCTAACTAGAAATTACCAATGTTGGCATTTATGCAACATTGGTCAAAGTATCTTCATTGCATTGGTATCTTGATTTCCCTCCTTCAGGAGGGAAAGAAAAAATATCTTCAGATGTTACATAGCAGAATGGAAAATCTCCAGGAGAGAAAATCTTTAGACTACTTGAAAGATACAAATGGTCAAGCTCGAGTGTGTCTTTGTTTGACTGTGGACATAATCCAAAAACTACCTCCTGAAGCAGGAGGGCAATCCTGCAGTGAGAGGGAAGGCACTTCTAGGACACACAGTTTTGCCCTCTTGAAGCAAGGGAAAAGGTTTAAATTAGAGATAGGTGAATCTGGTGCTGTGAGGTTTTGCAAACTTCTCCAGCATATCTATTTTCTGCTTCACAACCATAGCCTGAGTTTCAAATTCTTGTATTGTGCAGTTTAAGCTCAAGACTAATTTTACCTAGAAAAACAGGCTGCTTTTCTTTCTCTCTTTTGACCAGTGTGGAATCTATGCCATTATGTACTGTAACTAGACCAGCAAAACTGAGTGTCTGGGAGATGGCACAAGTGAGTTGAACTTAGATTTCAGTTACATTTTCCTTTCTTCCCTGTCCTTTTGAGATGAGGTTCCCTATTGCTTCTTTCAGAGATGGAGCTTAGAATAAGAAACCCAGGATGAAACTAGATCTGTGTGGCAGCAATATGGAGTCAAACCACTGTGATGTCAGCTCAGATGGGTTCCTCTGTGTGTGTGAAGGCAGCTGTGGAAGTGTCTCTACATACAGCAGTCCCTTGTAGAGGCCAGCTGAACCTCAGGGCTGTGAATATTCCATACTCTCCTGCTCTAGGGCTCAGCCTCAACTCACTGACAGGAGGCTCGTAGCAGCCTAGCAAAATGCATTTCCAAGTCCTTTTACAACTTCAGCCACAAAAAACATACCTAAGCCCATTTTACTGTGGCCTCATGCTTACCTGTGCTGAAGAAGCCAACTTGAGGGGAAGAAGGAGAGTGGAAGAAAGAGGACTTAAATTTTACTTGTTGCTTGCTTTACCTTCCCAGTGTGCACACCAGAAAGTGAGCCCGCCCACCCACTGCTACCTTAAGCTTCACTCCCAGTAAAATTGAATGAGAAGTTACTTTGTTTTCTTCTACTAGAAAACAGCTAACTAAGATTTACTGGGCCCTGGGGAAGGTTTTCCTGAGTTAGGAAACACCCACATTCTTGACAGTAGTTTCTTCAACATTAGTCATTGGGTTCAATGTTCTTTTATAACAGCATTGCCCAATGCTTAGAAACATATTTCCACAAATGTGGAACAACTGGATGAGAAAACATTTCAATGTTTGCTGGGTATATTTTATGAACTAACTTGGCAAATCCTATTTATTGATTTGGGGGCATGTGGGAAAATAGGAAGGGCAAAGTCAAGGAAGGTACTGATTTCTGTATTAGGTGTTGTAGTTCCAGCTGCCAAAGCTGTAATGAGATACTTGTAAAGCAGTAACCAGCTAAAATTAATTTCAAGTAAGGATGCATGGTGAAAGAATCTAGACAGGATTAGAGTTTCTCTGTTGTTTCTGGTTGTCATGAGATTATTCAAAACTCATTTAGAATTGCTTTCCCAAAGGAAATATTATGTTTTTCTGACTAAATGATGAAACATATGATCCCCAGGGCTGAACAGTCTTCTGTCTCAAACTTAGATTCCTGGATATTGGTATTCTTCTCTGCTTTTCACTTTGCTCCTTTCACCTTTGATAATATTTATAAATATTTTCAGTATTTATTTCATTTATGCCCTCACAGTAACTTAAGACTGACCCGACCAAAAACCCCAACTGGTCTGTAACATTGCCACTGTTGTTCTCAGTAGTGGGCAGGCTGTGGATTTTACCCCACCTCAGCCCTCTGCAGCACTTGCTGGCTCACAGCAACATTGCAGCCTGCCCTTCAGGGTCTGGGCTCCAGGTGACCATTGCCTCTTCATTCTGTCCAGAAAGATGGAAGCTGTTAAATAACCCCTCTTCACCCTTATCCTTAATTTTAGATGGTAAGGAATTTCGAGTGGAATTAACAGTCTGGAAGTCAGCTTGTAGTGGGTTTCAAAGCTTCTGTATCTGGCAAGTCTGATCTACTTTGGATCATTTCCTATAGCAAGGTGATGAACACTTCACTACTGGCCCTCAGGACTCAAAAGGCTCTCCATGTTTGCAATGTGTTTGCATATTGATGCAGAATGTCTCAGTTTATACCATTTCTTCTGATCATACCAATTACCACTCCTTGCTGTTTTTGGCACCTGTGTTCCACAATCTCTACTTTCAGAAAAAAGTTAGGAGAGCTACACGATAAAGCTAACCCACCAGGACATGGAAGTTTTCACCTGATTCAAGGCTACTCCTTCTCTTTGAGGTACTTTCAGATCTGTTTCCTAGGTGGCCACAGGAGACTCTTCCCTGGGTGAGCTGACTCAGTTCCAAGGAGCAGAGGGATGTCTGAGTGCACCCAGACAAGGCCTGAAGCAGCTCCCAGCAGACATGCTGGGATGATCCAGTGTGTACCTGCTGCTGAGCAAAGAGCCTGTGCTCACCACACAAACAGTGCACTGCTTTAGAGGGTTGCCATTCCTTTTCCAGCCTTGGCTCCCTCTTCTTTTTCATGAGCTGCTGTCTTAATACATTGCCACAAAACCATTGTGCTGTGCTGTGAACTGGTGCAAACCAGGCCCTGCTGTTTGTCTTACCTGCTGTGCATTTATCTCAAAGAGAGAGACAGAGCAGAGAGCTGGAGACTGCTAATGTGGTAAACCACTGCACTTAGTTCCTTCAGAACAAAAGCACTTTCTGTTCTTCAAGGTAGTTTATATGATTTGAAAAGAATTAATGACCAAAGAAAGCACTGTAATAACAAAAAGGAAATGTCCACATGCTTACTTGTTTCAGGGAAAGAAATTTATATTTTCTGTACATATAAATCTTGCTGATGTGAACCTTGCTTGTTTTAGGTTTTAAGGAAAAGTGCCAGGGTTCTTTTCATTAAAGGGAATGTTAGCAAGTAGAACAGAAAAAGTCCTTTTTGGCAGTCATGTTAGCTAAAAGAACCTTTTCCTTCATCCCCAAAGTTATTTCTGTCTCTTATCTCCTTCCCATCCTCTTCTCCATCCTCATTTAAATTTGAATTTCCTGAGAGCTTCTTTACATCTGAGGGTACTTCACCAGGCTCTGAGCTCCTTGTAGTGAAAACCTCTAGTTCAAGGCTTCTTAGAAACATCCCTTGTTGCAGCTAGGAAAGGCTCAATTAGTGAGGCATACATACTGATAAAGAACCTAAGACAAGAACTGATTTTCTGACTCCTTTTACTCTCTGAAGCCAAATGCACATAGGACTTTTTATGTAGAAGGTATTTTTTTACATTAATATCTCCAGCATGTGGAAAATTGTTACCTCTTAAGGGAATACTGAATGAACAGCCTTATACAATGTTAGTGACAGTCTCCTGTGATGAATTTTGAAATTGAGGAGATTCAGTAAACGTATAACGCCATCCTGAAGATCTTGAGACTGTTTGAGCTTTTGCGATTAATTGCACATGATTCATTGATTCATTGCAGTCTGACTTCTCTCTCTCTAGAATACCTCTGTTTTTGAAAGATGGTTTTATCAAAATTGCTCCACAGTGTTGTGCTGCTGGATGGAGTTTTATTTTGGGGTATTTCTTATTTCTCTTCTTTGCTCATGAAGGGAGTCAGATATGGCAAGTATAGATTTAGATGTCTAGATCTTAGTATTTTTTTTTATTCTGTACATATAGCCTGTCAAAAATATGCATTATATGTTTATTTACAAAATATGTTTATTACAGAGATTTACAAATCTGTGTCTCTATATGGACAAATATCTTTATGTACATCTGTGCAAGCTTCGTGAGCGTGTTGTCATGGTTTGAAAGCAAAACAAGTGAGAGGCTCCAAGTCAGAAATACAATTTAATAAGAAAAAAGGTAAAAAGGTAAAAATAAAATAAAAAAAACGCAATAACACAAAGGACCACTGATAGAGTCAGAATACAACCTGAGCAGGATGGTGGAAGCAGTCCAGGTGAGGTGGTCTTCCTGAAGCAGTGATCCTGTAGAAAGGTCTGGTAGCTCTGGTCCTCTGGGAATCCAGTGGGTCAGGGCTGCTTGTACTGTTCCAAATACCAGCTTATATCCGGGTGAGGATGCTTGGCTCCTCCCCCTGGGCAGAGCATCTCACAATAGGATGATGAGTTGTGAAGTGGGTCCTTGATGGCCCATTAAACAGAGATAACCCCTGGAGGGAGTTACCTGTGAGTCATGGGCCAGGCGTTAATGGGCCATTAGCAGAAGACAGCCCAAAGGCAGAGGGCCTGGGAAAACACTGCCCCACCTGGTTTCAACAGTTCATGAAGATGGTGATAGAATAAATACTTTGTGTACATCCTACACTGCAACCCAGGACACACGTGTTCTCATGTAGATGGTGACTGTAACTTCCACAGCCCTTGTGGCTTTATACCTGAGACCTTCTGATTGAAACCAAAGCCCTCATCTTATACCCCATTATATTTTGTCTACGAGAAATTCCTTGCTCAGAGTAGTTTACAGTCTAAATGAGCAGAGAATAGAAGATTACACAGAAGCTAAAACAGCTAAAATGAGATCTGGTCAACATGTAACTCTTGGACACTTGAGGCAGCTGGCAGTTAATTTTTTGCTGATAAAGCTTTTGCTTTAAATCCTCAGCATACTCATAAAGCTTCTTGAAGAAACAACTGAGCTTGTGGGCAAAAAGGTGACTTTCAATGCACAAAGAGATGAGTAGCGGCCCAGCATAGTGCCCCTCTACAAGGCAGCTCTCTCAATGTAATTTGTATCTGTTAATTATTCAGAGCCCTCTCATTCCTATTCATGTGTTCATGCAATGCTGCTGAAGAAGTTTGAAAGGAAGTTAACACTGTGAAAATGTGGGGTATTGGTAACTGGAGGAAAGACAAATTGATTAGGGGAGGCTTAAAAAAGCCAGTGAACAGTTGGACGTTCAGAAATCTAAATCTAGTATACAATTGTATTTCCAAAATTACTACAGCTTTTCAGCTTCTCACCCTAGTTTCCGTTTGGGCTTTTTTACATATGCTGCAATACAAGTATCAGTTTTTAGGCTTTCAGGCACACATGATCTCAAAAAGAGTTATAAAGTATTTTCAAATATCCCAGGAATTTGCATATATAATTATTTATTTGTAATAAACTTCAGTTATCACCTTTCCAGTGTCTGTAAGGACAATTATTAAAATTGACAACCAGGAACTTATTTATTTCATTACAATACATTGCAGTATACATCCTCCCTTGGCAGATAGTAATATTCCAGAGTGACAGTGTTTTTCAAACTTCATCAGAATTCAAGTAAAATTAGGTGGTACTACTAATGTGTACTAACTACTAAAGTCTGTTATGACTTTGCAGATCATTCATATGTCAGTCAATGTTTGGACATTAAGTGTAACACTATGTTGTGGTATCTCAACAGAGACCTTTATAACATTACCATTGAAGTACTGGTGACCTGAGAGAGGTTGTCACTGGAAAATTCTTCAGGAGAAGAATTACCTTGGTCATTTCAGAAGTTAAACTATTCTTCTTACAAAGACCTGTAATTATTATTAAAGATAACTCAAAAAACCCCAAACAACTACAACAGAAAACAAACAAAAAAAGGAAAGACAAAAAGAAAAACTTAACCTGTGTATTGGAGCAATGCTGTTTAACATGGCATGTGTTGAGCTGTATAGTACCTGCAGCCTTAGCTTGTCCTAGAACTTCCTTCCTGTTTCCACCTTAATGAAGAAAGAACCAAACAGAACGTATAAAACCAGCCATGGCTGCTCACTTAGCTGTTCATGAGCAGCTGTTTTGCAGCTGGCATTCACATAAGTCTTGGAAGATTTAATGGGAGAGGAATTCAATATGCAGAGTATAACAAATTCTGAAGTTGCTTTTCAGATATAGAGGAACCCATTCTTCCTGAATTTTGTGATTCTTGGATTTAAAGGAATTAATAACTGGTTTTGCATACTTTCTGTGTTGGAAAAACAGTTTTTCCTATTTTCCTCTTTTTTTCTAATTTTCTAGGTTTTATATTGGTTATGGTGAAGTAATAGAAAAATAATTTAATTTCTAAGCTTTATCATGAATGATAAATATGGAAGCTTGAGAGATTTCAGATGATCATATCTATTTTTTCCACTCTGGTTATTCCTGATAACTGGAACATTTTTTTTCTGAACAATCTGAATGACACCTCTCAGTTGCTTCTTTGTAACTCCCTTGTGCCATCACTCCATTTTCAAAAAAGCTTGACTTTTGAGTTGAGATGGAAAAAGTTTAGATAAAAAAAATCTGTTATGTGTATTCAAGAGGTTTTTATTTTCTACTTTGTTCAACACATTTCAAAACTGAATATCCTTTGCTTTGTAATTTTTTTCTGGACTTATGCCAGTCTTCAAAGACCATTGTTTTGACTATGTGTTTGGTGTTTGACTCAATTGTGCTCCCAGATAGAAATAGGCTTTATTTATTTTTGGCTTAATTGTTCATACAGAGCAGCTCCCTATTAATGGAAAAAACATGCAGAACACCTAACTTTCCTCTCCATGGGGAAAAAGTAGCCTTTTTCATGTTCAAAAGGCAAATGTGAAGGCAAACCTACAAAAGAAAGCAGGTCTGCATCTGATTGCAGTGCCATGACCTCTATAACTTTTCAAATAAAAAAAAATCCTGCTGGAACTAGCCATACTTTCACACTGACTGTTCATGTGTAATAATCTACATCTCTTTGGTGTAGGTAATTACATCTTATATGGAATGGAATTACTGCCTTAAGAAATGAAAAAATAACAACCCTCATATTTACCTCTGGAATTCCAGGTTAGTACTAAGAGTAATACAAATGGTATTAAAATGTTCAACTTCAAGCTATAAAAATATATTTATTTTGTTTTATTTGCTTAAAATATTTTTTTCTGTTCATCTCCATATTTGGGTAAATACTGTAACAATTACTGAAGTCAATGACTTATATTCTATCTTCACCAGCCTTGCAATTTTATTAATTTAAAATGGTTATGCCAAGTAATAAAAAATGAAATATGTGATCTGTCAGCAAGTTACTTAATGCATCACTCTAAATAGTCCCACAAATTTTTGAAGAGTCTGATTTTTACTGCATGTTAAACATTGAATTTAATGGCATATTGAGATTACATTGATTTGTTTATCTTTTTTATGGTTTCTTAGGTCTGTTGTTCTGTATCCATTAGGCCCTAAAAACATTCCTCTCACCAAGCCTGTCTGCCACCTGTAATACATAAGGACAAAAAGCCAAAGAGAAAGAATTCAGCCTCTTTGTTTTCCTGAGAGAGGTGTTTCAGAAACTTGATGCAAACCTTGGTAGCAAGAATGAGGGAGAATTCCACACTTACTGTGATGTTTCTGAGGCTTCTGTATATCCAGAGGAACTCTCTCAAGGAGAAGCAGTTGTCTGATTCCAAGTTATTTGGATGATGTGTGTTGATGGGGGGCAGTTTCCTACTAGTCAAGGTTCCTCTTCACTCTAATAGAAGTTTTTAGGACTCTCTTGATGAGCAAATAGAGGAACTACTCAGGAAGGCAAATTTAATTTGGAAATTAAGACACTGGCTTGTCCTGTAACCTGGCTCTTAGATGTTTAAGCATGTATGGAGATCAGCTTCAGTCTCCCTTTCTGTGTTGTCAAACACTGATGCAAGTGAAATATCAATTTTCCTTGAGACATCGCTAAGCATCATTTAAATCTCCATTCATTGAATTACAGCTTAAAATTGCTGAGTTTCTCTTTTATTCTGTGAGAATGAGGAAAGAAGGTGATTTTCCCTCTCTCACTCAGACCATATTTCTGTTGACCTAGATGTGTAGTCTGGGCTTTGGTAGAGGCAAGTTGTACCTAGTACCATATTTCATGATGACTTCTGATGTTGAGTTCATTATGGATACATTTAGAATTCCAGTTCCTATGTTCTTAATTTAGTAAAATCCAGTAAACAGGAATGTTTTGGGGAGTTTGCCTAGATAATCTAGCTTTGTCACCCTTGTAGAGTTTTATGTGCCTTCAGAGCTCTGTTCTTTCTGTTGATGTACGAAGATATATTTTTTCATGAAAAATATTTTATTCCTGTCCATTTCTCCAGCACCCCGTGAGTCACATGAGAGATGCCTCATAAGGGAGAATGTCTGTTCCTCCAGCTGTCAGCCAGCAAGGCACAGTCAGAAATTAAGTTATGTCCATTGGTCTGTCTGAAATACAAAGCTATATCCTATATACACTGTGAGGAGAAAGTCCTACAAATGGACTACAGGAAGCCCCTACCCCCTACTAGCATTACTGAATTCCAGTGAATATAGCAATATCTGTTGATGGAAAGGGGAGGAAGAAGGAAAGTTTTCCTCTAAACCTGGAGACACTCTTGTAATATTTAAGTCAATGCTATGAAAAGATATCACAGCATGTGTAAAACATGAAATGCCAAACAGGATGACTTTGAATATTGCAGTAGCTTTGCAAAGACTGATAGTGTAGCACAGACAAGACACAATATTGCTGGGGCATTTGCGAGCTCACAGTCCTTCCCTAAACAATAGAGTTAGTTTAAAATCTACTAAAAACAAAGGAAATACTGACTGCCTCCTGCCCAGGTTGGAAGGAACCAGCTGTTTCTTTTAAAAATGCCTTGTAGCTTATCCTGTGCAAGATATCTTAATGCTCTCATTTCATGAAAGTCAGACACCAGATTTGTCTCCAAACAAGTACCTTTTCCCAAGAAGTCAAGCAGTCCTCATGATCAGCATTTCAGATGCCTAAGGGATTTTAGTATCTGGATGGATCTTTTAAAGAAAGTTCTTTTAAATAAAGCATATCAAACCATATGTTCAAGGCTACTTTAAAAAAACCCTCAAGAGAACTAAGTCTAATGCTGGCATATGAATCTTTTCTGCACAGGAGCTTAACATGGTTGTGACATTTTAAAAAAATTGTTTTCCTTGTGGAATGAGGAAATCAGTTCAAACCTTAGCCTTTTCCTTTGTCTTGCAAATAAAATTACTGTTCCTGAAATTTGGAAATACCCAGACATCTTCCAGATGGATATTATAGCCTATATAAAACCTGTCAGCATTTATCCTGATGAATGTAAATAGTCAAGTGATAACTTTTTCCACTAACTTGAAAAAAATGTAAACCAGTTTGTTGTATTTCTGTATTTTCCATCCTAAGGTGTTGGTAAATGTTCCAACTTACTTGCCTGTACATTTTTTAGCAAATCATTTTAATAAGGGAAGATTGGGCCCGAAGTCTCATATCTCTGCAAACACAAGAGCACTCAGATATAGCTGGAAGGAATTTTCTAGAGAAGGACGATTAGGGATCAGTTTTGATAATACTCACTGTCACGGAACCTTCCTGGTCTCTATGTGTTACATAGAAAAATTGTTCCTTAACGGCAGCATCTTGGCTCTCTCTTTCCTCATCACTGCCCACTGAGGGTGTCAATGTCTAGATAGAGATGCTAGTTCACTGATATCCTGCCAGAGGAAAAGACCTAGGGAAAGAAGCAATTCTGCATTTCTGAAGCAGAAGGGAGAAATGGGGAGGGCTGTGCTAAGGTTGCTGAGGTCTGTTTAACAGAGTGAGCTGTTAAGAGAGCAGCTGGGTCCCAGCTCCACAGCTAAAAGTGGTTTATCAGAGCTCTGTGCCTTTCTGATGTGGTTGCCCCTTGGGAGCTGTGCTGCTTGAGCCCCTGGTGACTGGCTCCTTTCCACCTCTCTGTCAGTCTCAGATCTTGATCCAGCCTCCATCCCTATAAGGGCTGCTGGTGGTTTCAAAGTGTGCTTTTGGCAGTGAATACAAGCAAAAGCAATTAATTTTTTTTCTAGAAAAAAATATCTGGGGACTAATGCTCAGCTGCTCTGAATGACAGCAGGCTTACAGCTTTGATGGCAGCTTGTGTGTGCAGGTAGACAGCTGAGCCTTCAGTTAAGGTCAGGTTGTGGAAAAGTAGCAAACCCACTGGCATGCTGGCTGGCAGAAGAGCACCAAGGCCAAGAGTATGGTTGTGTACTTCTGCTGAACATCTTTGCTGCTGACATGACCAAGCCTCCTGAGCCACAGTGCTCCTGCATTTCCTGCAAGGCACAGCAGCTCTCTCAGGAATGGCTGTCTCATGTCCCCAAGGCATTGGGCATCTCTTGCTGGTCATCTCCTCAAAGGAGAGCCACTTTACCTTACAGAAACGTAATGTAGGAGAAACAAAATTTTGCTGGTACTCGGAACTACAATTGCAGGCACATCTCTTGTTCATTCCTGTCTGGCTTAGATATTATGATACCTCCATAAGCATTGAGTCTTTCCTAAAGATGTCAGTTTACCATTTCCCATCACCTGCCTCCCTCTGGGCAAAGAGATAAGCCCACCACCAGCATGGCCAGCTCTCAGCCTAAGGCCACACACTTCCCTAGTGTGAAAAATGCAGGGAAGAGTAGAAATTTAGGAAGAACTATTTGCACTTAAAAGTGCTTTAATTATGTAATATGTTTTAATAAACCTCTTAAAATAGTCATAGTACTTTATTTTTCTTCCTATTGTCACTGAACAATTACCCATAAATTTGTTTATAAGTGGAAGAGTTATCTTTTCTATAATTAGAAAATGCTATAATTACAAAGGCCTCTAGTTCTAATCAGCCTTGGGCAACCATCTCCAAGATCAGCCCTTGCATATGCAACTGTACAAAAACCTCAGCACTGTGATGCTCAGAGGCATCTTTTCTCCTCTTTAATAAAGCTAACTCATTTTGATTTTGTCATTCTTGGTAAGACAAGATCGGTTATGCATAGAATGTGAGTGAGGTGATCTTGGGTTTATTTAGTGATTTGCACGTCATCTGTGTTCCTCCTGTTAAATGATGCAAAAACTGACTGGGAGAGGGAAATGGGATCAGAGAGATGTGGGTTCTGCTCTTAACTCAGTAACAGATTTATGGAATGATTTTGTACCATCAGATCAACCTCTGTGGCACTGTCTGCAAAACAAGGATAAAGGCTTTTATTGCTTTTGTGGAATGCTTTGAGCCCTTTGCCTGAACATACATAACTTTTAATATTGGATATGGATCACTGAGAGAAAATGGGCTGATTAGTTGCAAGTGCTGGTATTAATGCATATTTACTAACCTCAATAAAACCCAAAATATTAGGAAGATTAATGATAATATTTTTACTTGATGAAACTTTATATACTTTAGGTGTGGCTGAAATACTTAGAACACTAAGTAAAATTTTACCATTTGTCTGATTCATTGTAAAATATTAAAAAGTAAAATATCTCCATCTTTGCCTTAAAATAGTAATATATTTCTTTTTCCTGATGGACTTTCCTGCTATTTATCAGTGTGAAACAATCTTAGTAAATGAAAGAAATAGGCAATACTTCAAGAGGAAATAGAGATTTTCCAATAATGACTGTGAGAGAATTTTCTGATTAGATTCATTTATCAGTCACTTCAAATGAACATGACACTGAAAAGAGTGCTCTTTGAAATAACAGCATTAGAGAGAAACAAATGAAACCATTTTTTTGTAAAGAAACACTAAAATGCAATCTCTTCCTATTCCCTCTTGAGTCTCTGTGTGTCTCCTGATACATGGGTGTATTTCATCTATAACAAGATTATCTGAGAGAGCCTTTAATACAGTAAGATTTTGGCTGGTTAGTTAGGCTGAAAGATTTCTGTCTCAATACAATGACAATATCCAAGTTTATTTGAAATATTTATTGCAAACTAAAAATCCACTCTCTTGAATGTGTGTTCTGAAGTCTGGTTTGTATTTGTCAGTGAAGGTGCAACCTATGACACCCTGGGTGGGGGAGGATGTGGGCATTTTATTGGAGGGCTTGCTGAGACCAAGTAGAAATGTCTGAGGGTGGGAGTAGGAGTAGCTGTTCTCATGTGTTTAATGCCCTAGTCATAATCTCACACCAGCATCATGTATGCTTAGAAACTAAGTTCTAACCTAAAAGTAAATTATAGAAACTAGCAAAACAATAATTCTTGCATTTTGCCATAAAAGGCCAACAGAATAAATTTCTTGAAATGTTTTCATACATTTAAGTCTGTAGATAACTTATCCACAGGACTCTAGGAGCTTCTCTGTGATGAGGGTTGCATGTCAATGCATTCGGGAATGAACTGGCTTCTTCACTTTTCTGCTCTCTGGTGTGTGACACAGACACTGAGACACCAAAGAAAGTGTCTTTAACCAACCTTGCTGTATTTAGTACAGTGGAGGTATCTTAGATGAATGAGCATTTGGATTGCATTGCCCATGAGCTGGGTTGCTGTCAAGGACTGGGTTGGAGATGGGACAATTTTTAGAATGGCTGTGGCAAATACATATTGATAACACATATACCTATGTGTTAGCTTCAACATGAAGCTATGGGTGCAACACTGAGTGACCAGTTTGGCAGCTGTGTGAAGTGGCCATTTATTGATCAACTGTTTAGTCTATTTAAACTTTCTGGAAACACTTGGAACAAGGAGTGGGCAGGAAAACCTGGTCCTGTAGTGAGGTGTTGCAATGTGCCCATTAGGCTGCAGCATGCTGACATCTCATAGACTGCAGACGAGCCACCACGAGTTAAGATTCAGTTCATTTACCAGGTGTACACTTTGTCTCTCAGCCACAGAAATTTCAGCAGACTTGGTCATGTGTAGCACTGCTCAGGTTTGTCTGCAGGGTATGGAAGAAATAAAGTGAGCAGCTGTAAAAGCCAGGGTCTGCTCCCCCAGGCTGGACCACATCCATGAGTCACTTGCTCTTGTACAAACCAGTGGCTCACCGAGGTCCTGCACATGCCTTGCTGAAGGCACAGCTCCCAGTGCTTCTCAAGGGATCACCAGGGGTGGGCTCTAGCTGTAAGCATAGGTCAGGCACTCAGAAATCAGGGGCTAGGCTGGATTCTGATTCAGGAGAAAGTCAAGTGGAAGGGGCTGTGGTTCTTAACACCCCTCAAATATTTTGTAGTCAGCTCAGATAGTTAGGAAACTTACCCAGTTTGTGGGGATACATAGGTTGTAGGGTACTCTATCACCTTATCATAGGAAGTTCTGAAGTTTAAAGTGAAAAAAAAAGTGGAATTTTCTTTCTGAAACTATTGACCAAATTTCATTATATTTGGAAGAAATAAGAAACTTTTCTTTTACCTAAAATTTTCATTAAAAACTCATAATTAGAAGCTTCTCTCAATTTTATTTTATTTTCTATTCTTATAGTAAGAAAAGACTTTGTTCTCTCTTTCTAGGAATGACCTCATGGGCCTGCTGTAAAAAGAAATAGTTTTAAAGGCATTTATCTCTAGAGATGAAGATTGACTTGAAACCACTGAAAAATGACCATTTTGGAAACATTAGCTGACCTTTATTTTAACAGAACTAGTTGCTGATACTACCCTGAATAGGCACTGAAAAAAGTTCCCTCTTAGACCAGACAAGAAAAATATCTGAAGTTTATGTATAGATATATCTTCAGGGTGACCAGGAATTTTTAAGTGGGCATGCTTTGTTTTTCGTAAGATGTAAGTTTGGACAGAGCTACTTCAGTCAGTGAACTACTAGAGTAATTTATTTCTAACCTTGGAAGATTTCAGTAATGTGCATTTCCACATCAAAGGGGTAAGAAAGGAGATATGGCCTTGCAGTAGTTTTTGTGGGTCATGATAAAATAGGTAATTTCAGAAATAAGAAAACAGAAAATGTGTAGCATTATTCTTCATTGTCTTCAATACAGGTAAGCTATCTTGCAACATACCCTGAAATTGACTATTTTGATTCAAAATAGTAAGGATAAAACTACTGAGGCCTAACAAAAAATTACTTGTCTTCCACATGTAAGTAAGCTTTCTCTGCCTTCACAGCCTCCTCTGGGCTGGAGAACAGGCTCTTGTACTTAAGTGTGGCTGGGTCAGATCTTTTATATGAATAGACCAGCTCCTTGCATGCTCACAAGCTGCTGGCTCAAAACTGTAGTTTGCTCTCATGATGTTTTCTGTGAAATGTGGCTCAAGAAGCGTGCAATGGCAGAATGCAGCAGTTTCCCTGAGTGAAAGTTGTAGAAATTGCTTTTCTTGGGTTAAATCTTCGATGACTCCTGAATACACTGCATCTGAAATGATGAATCAAAATCACTGTTGGTCAGAAATTCCACCTCATGCATTTGTTGTTTAAGAATACTGATCCCAGAGTGCTGATGTGGTCCATGGACACTGGCTTTATTTCAGCTCCGGGAAACAAAAATCTTGATATCCAGCTACTCATATCCAGCAACCAGCCTCTGCTCTAGTGAATTATTATCCTCAGATCACTTGCAGCAGTGCCTGATTTCCTTCTAGGAAAAGGTCCAATGAAGCATTTTTAAAAGCTTACAATTTGCTATGGTCATTAAGTAGAATGTGGCTTTGGAACACTTTATGCAACAAAAAAAATTGCAAGTTTTTTAAAAAGCCATTGGCCACTGTAATGGCTTCTCATCCACTGCTGTTAAAAGGATTTTCTTAGATTCTTTTTGAGGGGAATTCAAATAGGAAAGAAAGGTTATGAGCATTTTTTTATCAAATAACTTGGAGCAGAGGCACACACATTTTTCACAAAAGTATTCAGTTTTCTTTTAGCTTGAAACTTGCACATAATTAATGCAATGGAACTTTTTGCAACTGATTTGTTTTTCTCAATACAGCTGCAGGAGTGAGCTTCTTACATAAAAACTGGGAAGGAGATTCAAGTGGGTAATGGAATAGATGCTTTTCCAGAGGTTAAAATATTGAACTGGATGGGATTGTCCACTACCCATGTTATGGATACTTTACATTAGAATTGGCCAACAGTCACACTTTTCTGCTGTTGAATTTGGCATGATTGTGAAGTGCTAGAAGTGTGTTTCTTACAAGCTGTGTTTATGATGGGCCTGTATTTTTCCAAAATCTCCTCGAGTCTTCCTGGCATTTCTCTAATGTCAACAGTAAGCCACAACTGTCATATAAATTTGCACATGGCTTGTCTTATCATGTAACTATAACATTGCCAATATTGTTGAGTGTCAAAGGAAAACAAACCCAAGCCCCTAACCTGCCTCCTTTGACACTGGACCCTATTCATATCTCTGAGACCAAATGGAAAGCGACAAGCACTTCACAACATGCTGGCTGTATGAACAAGTGTTGATAGCATGAGTTGAAAGACACAGCCTGGTGCCACCATGCCCAGCTGTTTCTTCACTAGTTACCATTGTGCTGCCTCTCTTTTCAGGTTGGCAAGCATGTTTCTAAGTAGCCTCACATTTTGTCTCCAGGGTACCCTATCTTTGGTGCTGCTTGCCAGTACAATAGATGAGCCTCTTTCCCAATGCTGAATGTGAAGCTTTTGTGTAGACTTAATCTTTGGTGAAACAGGTTCATCCCTGCTGCTTACAGAATTTGCAGAACTCAGTGCCAAGAAGTGCATCTGCTGTTGGCCCTGTCACTTTGCTCTACTGAAACAACACTCATTTTGTTTCTGGGCTCTGCTGTCCTGATTTACTAGATGCAGCTTGAGGAGAACAGTTTATTTTTATGCTTTGTCATTTTTATGCTTTTTAAACTTACTTATCTCATTGAATTTTCACTACACAAAAAACCAGCTGAATATCCTGAAACAGAACCATTCCTAACACAGAGCTATATCCTCAGCCTTGGTCAAACCAGTATGTCCTTTGCATGCAGTGACATGGCCAGGGTTTAAACTCTGATTTCTGGTATTGCCTTTCCTGTATTTACTTTTGGCACCTGGGTCTGCTGTGCCTTATATGGCAAATGTGTTCCTGAAATCAGCCTGAAATATCTTATTTTCCATATGGAGTCAAGCTATGCACCAATCCTTTTTGATCTTGTAGGATTTGGGTAGTGGGTATTAGACTCCTGGAAAATAAAATTTGCACAAGCTCAGATAGGAGATACCATTGCAATATGTCCAGAAACCCCATGCCTTGTGTCAAGTCAATTTTGAGGTGGCAAATTTGATTTTGTGCCTATCATGGAGCAATTTCTAAAAGTTACCATGTAAGTGGGGGGAACACTTTCCTTTTTATTCAATGTTAGTTTACTTTAGGCATAGTAATCAAGTGAACTGAGTACTTTTAATTAATTAATTACTAACCACACTTGTATTTAATTCCCCCAACATTTGCAGTCCATGATTTTCCTGTAAAAGGTTTATTTGCACTACCCTTCCACTGGCATGAAACCTGCTAAAGAAGATCCATTTGTAGTTACCTTTGGAAGCTCTTACAAGATAAAAACTTCTTCTAATTCAAAGTTTAACCTTTTCCCAAACATTAGCTGGCTGAGAGCTCTCCCTATCTTTAACATGTTCTGTGCTAACAAGCAGTCAAGAAAGGCTGAGGTCAAACTATGAAGCAGTGGTGATAACAAGAGGAGAAGATATTTTTTGTGGTGACTCCTCCTAATCTACGCTCTGAGTTTCCAAACCTGTCTTTCAGTTATAAACTAGGATATCCATGTGTTGGCTGAGCTTCAGTCTTTGCCAAGGGCAGCAATCTGAGAACAGCAGATTACCATCCTAAAATAACAGAAGTCGAAGAGGGAAAAGGTTGCTTGTCAAGTCCAAACACTGCAGAGTCCAAACACTGCTCCATGCTGTCTGGTGCTTTGTGCAGACTGCTTTTTAAAGCCTCTGGCTCTTGCTAAGTCTCTCTCGAGACAAATCTTTGCTTTAAAAACCTCAGCTGACAACCATCCTGAAGTATGACTCCTTGCTTAGCTGTTATAATACTTCCCCTCTCTTCTGCTGTAAATGCTTGAAAGGAAAGCGCATCACATTGAAGTTTTGAGCAGAAAGTGGGATAAACTGCTCCTTACAGTGTAACAGGCACCATTGTTCAACCTTTATTGAAGACGTGGTATTTAATGGAATTTTTTTCCTTCAGTGCAACTGCAGGAAATTTTTGCTTTGCTGATTCCTATGACCACAGTGTCCCTGAGCAACAACTGAGCATGATGCAAAATTAACAGGTCTCCTGAGATACACTTCTGAAATAACTGCAGCAGAACTGCTCATTTGCTTGGTTTCTGAGAGCACCAGACTTTGAGGGTTGTTTTACTATGTCTGGCTGCAATAAAAGAAAGCCTGCATAAACTTCTATTTTAAACCCTACCTTGTGAAAAGCTGATTCTGAGGCTACATACACAAACATGATTATGTAGACTGCTACCCACTGTTTTCTGATAATCTCCCCAACACTGCCCTGAAAGTGCTGAGAGTGCTGAGTCCTGTGTAATGCTGTCCTGAGACTGAACTTGAGATCATGTTCTCTCACTCCAGTGAAGACCTGTTTGTCTCTATTGGCATGTATAGAATAGTGCCATATTTATACTAACTAAAGTGAGATCAGAAGAACCTTTGGTTGAGTTTTAATTCTTTTAGTAGAAGTAAAGATCAAAATGCCTCTTTCTCTTGTGATAATGAATAACTACCAGGGACTGAATAGCCTTTTTTTTTTTTTTTTTTTTTTTTTTTCTTCTCTATCAGTCAGCTACATCTGTAAGTATACAAATGTTTTTCAATTCTTCATCTGGTGCCTTTTCTTCTTATGATATGCTTGTGCTAGCATGTCCCTTTGGATTGTAAGCCTTGCAGGGTAGGTCTTTCTTTCTTCCCAGGTGAACTGGCAAAAAGTTAAGCATCTAATTCAAACTCTGTCTAAATTCCCTCTGTAGACAGTGAAAAATGACAGATATCAGCATGGTTGCACCATCCCAGCCATTTTACACATC
Source organism: Sterrhoptilus dennistouni (assembly GCA_013397095.1). Lineage (NCBI taxonomy): Eukaryota > Metazoa > Chordata > Aves > Passeriformes > Zosteropidae > Sterrhoptilus > Sterrhoptilus dennistouni. The sequence goes on along the minus strand of VWZU01000208.1, from coordinate 400,647 downwards.
TCAGTGAGGGTGAGCAGACTCACCTCTCTAGAGATGGATTTCTCTCTGTACTGCATAGCATGTTTTCATATGTTTGAGACTAGGGTCTGAATTCTAGTATCACTCTCTAGATCCCTATTTGGGATCTACCAGGTAAGCTAGCTCTGAACAACTGGGAACTCTTCTGTTTCTTGAGTTATCAGTAACTCATTTTGGGTAGGATTTTAGAAACAGGCTGAGTTTTTAATGTTGAATTCTGTGTTCTGGTTGCATGCAGTGGTGGAATAGGATGATTAATGGAAGAGTGTGGGGCAAAGATATACTCTACTAAAAGGTGCTCCTGGTTGGGGTGTAACCTAAGATAAAAAACTGCCCAGTCTCCAACCTATTCCAATGCTTTTACCCATCTTCCCAACCCAGCAACCTGATTGCCTGTGATCGTCAGTGAGAAGTGATGTCTAATAACAGCCCTTGTACTCCACAGACCTGCTTAGACACCTTCATAGACTTTTAGCATCTAAATCTCAAATGTATATACAATGGTCTAGGAAGGCAGATGCCCTTCCTAATCCTATGGCTCACATTCTACTGGCAATGTCCTGCTGACCTCATTAAAGAGGATCTCCCATTGAACTCAGACTAGTAATGCAATCAGGATTAAAGATTTGGCCTTAAAAATTCATTAGTCAATCATTTGACAAAATATATAGTCATTCATTTCTGATCTCATGCAGATTTACTTGTTACCTATGTGGCCTTTTCCTTTACTTTGGCATTTTTCCCTTGAATTACTTCTCTGTCCACTGTAACACAGACCAAGGATCACTTTGCCCAGAGCTGCTACAGGAGTTAGACAGTAGAGGGTGCAGTGTGAGCAATAAATTTATCTTCTAGATATTGTCCATCCTTTGCTCACAGTCAACTTTCTGACTCACTAACTAGAATGAGTCCACAATCAACACCTTAGCAATTGCACCATGAAGATAGTCAATGGCCAGCTTGTGAGGCTGATGGAATAACTAAATTGTTAGGTTTCAGCAGTGTTTTGCAAGTAATAAATTGTATATTCTTTCCATCTCTTACTCAGCATAGTCCTTACCATATAACCTCTGGATGCTAATGTGGATAGTCTAGATAGAATGTGAAGCTTGGTCTTCCTCTCATCTTTCCAAACCCTGAACTGTTCCAATATTCATATGCTTTTTAAAATTCTGGCTGTGGATCAAGATCATGAATCAACCTGTTCTTTGTTTAGTTAAAGAAGGATCATGAATTATTCATGCCCTGGCAAAAGGCACAATGAAATAATTAGGCATTAACTATGCACTGTAAATCAACCATGAAAGGAGCAACTTCCAAACTCAGACTATATTTCATAAAGACTTGTATCCATATAGATCATAAATATCCAGCAGTTAGTTTGCTGGGTTTCTGAAATCCAGACAAGCCTCATCTTTTTGGCAACTTGTGATGAGCTGAAGAATGTGAAGAGAAGCTGTAATTATCCCTATTCTCCATCTTTTCATCTTAATATAGGTCATTGGGTTAGAGAGGAGCAGATTTAGATTGTCTGACAAAACCATACTCTAATCTGGCAAATAAAAGATAATAACAAAAAAAGTAAATTACAATTTTCTGATTAGTTGGTGTAAACACATTGCAAAGCAATATGCATAATAGGCATCATCAATTAATCAGTTAAGTTAGGCATCTTTCAGACCAGGTATATGAAGGCACCCAACATACAGTGGTTTTTTTGCAGCTAACAGAATTAATGCAGCGTGACAATACTTGATTTTTTTTTCCTTTAGTAGAGGAATGGGAAAAAATACGGTTTAATAAACACTTATATAGGTGTTAGAGGGAATATGTTTTTAAGATGCTGGTCCTGTGGGCTTCAATATATTCAACCAGCATTTTGGTTGTTTAGAGGTGAACATGGCTCTCTGGCCTCCATCATTATTATATGAAAGATGGATCACTAAAATTGTAAAAACCCCACAACGAACCCAAAATGTCTCATTCTAGAACTTCATGTTCACTAAATGGCTTTATGTAAATTGGAGTAGTTTTGACTTATAATACAGTTTCCTTGGAATACAAACACCAGCCCATGCAAGGATATGGGCACTGGGCTGAATCAAAGATGTTGACCCATTCTAAATGCCTTAGAGTAGAGTATTTGCATTTGCTTATTGCACATGTCCAAATTACCAGACTTTAAAATACACGATGACCTGTTAAACACACTCATTAAACAGACTCAAACCCAAGGCATCCACACATCCACCACAGATATTGTTAGACTGAAATCACAGACTGAAGCTTTCTTGTCACAGTGCAACTACTTTGAAAAATCCAAAATTATGGCCTAGGCAACTGGACATATGACATTCACAGTTCTGTATAGTTAGTGAATGATTGGAAAGGAAGGATGAAAACACCTCCTTGGGGGAGAAGTTTGAACCCTCTCCAATGTAAACGTGAAGGCACAAAAATAATTGCAGAAATGATGTTATTATAGTTGCATGCTAGTGTTAGGAAACACGTATCTTATAAACTTATGAACTTACATGCTATTGGAAGAGTGCTGTTAATACCACAAAAACTGCCTCAGGCTATAAATGGGATCATAGGTGTGCTTCATTTGGAAAAAAAGTACAATTGTGCTAAAAGGACATGAGAAGGCAAAGCTGTTCACCTTAAGCAGTATTGAAAATGAGGAACTCCTACTGATAAATTCACAATGGAGTCTGAAAACATATCCTTTTAAACAGGAAAAGGAAGCTATTGTAGGCTAGCTTAGCTACTGGGGGGAAAAGTGCAATCAGAGGATCAAAATGAGTGTGTTATTCCTGGGTACTGGAATCCAAAGCTGGGTTAAATCTGGAAGATATGATGGGAACAGAGATAGCTTGGAGTTATCCCACTTTTGCAATCAGACACAGTTTTTACAGATACCTCTACACTGCCAGGTCTGCTCTAATTTATACTACTTAGCTAGAATTCAGTCTTGATTAATAGTGGCAGTAACTATCAAGCAGACTCTTTCTGTTGTTTGTTCAGGACTTTCCAGAAATACTGCTGACTAGATTTTTTTGCCAGAGGTGAAATCAACAGCAAAGCCTTTCCATTGTATATAAATTCCATTTCTAGTGCCATAAGTACAGACTGAAAAATCAATATCGTCTCAGAAAATGAAGCTACATGGCATACTGGCAACATTAGGGCATTCTTAAAATCTTTGGAATGCCTTGCTTTTGTTTGAGTCACAAGAATCACAGCATTCATCAGCACTGATTTTTCAGAGGGCCATTTAAAAACTGTAAACAACTTCATGGGCCTGCAGACTTGACTGAATTTTAAGACACTATTGTAGGTTGTTTACAAGGCATATAATGCTCAATCCCTAAATATGTCAATCAAAATCTTATGACCTTACGTCTGTAGCAGCTATAAGAGCCTTTACATAAGTATCTGAGACATTTTCATTTTGAGATTAGTGTATATATTTGTGTTTTGACTTCAAAGCATGATGGTCTGGCCAAATTCCTTTTGTGGTCTTCTCTACCACCTAATAGATTTGCACTGGTTTATTGTGTGACTGACTTGGCCCTTCCTTAGCCCTCACCTCTGAATCCTAATGAAAGGGATTGTGTCTCGTACCTCCAATCTGTTCTTCAGGAATAGATGATGACAGGTCTCTGCAGCTGTTGTTGCGTGATTGATTTAGTGGTATCCCCCTCCTAGAGAAAAGAATGTTTGCAAGAGGAGCATGACTGCAAAGACACAAGCAGACCCCCAGCCATTTTGGTGTGGGTGTAATATTGATCTCTTTTAGGTAAGAAAGATGTGTTAGATTCTGCTTTGCTCCACTGCTACCCCCAAACCCTCCTGCATGGCCTGGGTGGTCTGTGCCAGTGGGTCTGGTGCCAGAAAAAGGGCATCCTCAAAAAGGTAAATCCTCAAATACACATCTCCCAAAGGCAATACTGAGGCAATCTCCTTGGTAAGCAGTTTCAGGCTAGGGTGCTGAGTCTTCCTTTGCTCACATGCATAAGAACTGCTGCTGTTAAGTCCATAATAATACGTGGTAAGAAATGGTGGTGTTTGTATTTGATGTCAATCAACCTCTGAGCTAATTGCTGGTGGATTGCACATGGGCTTGCCTTCTCTGAGGCAATCCTGGTCCTGGGCACTGCTGGCCTATGAACCATAGGAAACAAAAGCCAGTTTACAGAACAGGAAACCTCCCCACAAGTCTGGCCCCATTTGAGGTACACTCTGGTCCCAGGATAGGAGTGCCCGAGGCAGGGGCTCTCTAACTTCTCCTCTCCACTGCTCTGAGGTGATGCTCCTGGCATGGACATCCCATCAGCCCATGCAAAGGCAGCTGTCTGTGTCCCCCTGCTCACAGGGACCCCTAAATGTTCATATATGCAAATGTATATGTATGCACTCCCCACAAATGCTCACTGGAAGATGAGACAAAGCAGATGAAATAGTGGTAGCTGTCTGGTTTAATTTCTGACTGTTTGTCAACATTATGGGCTGTGTCCGGCAAATGTTTTGTGTATGGCATTCTCTGGAGAGCTACTGGAGTGACTGAGCATTGGCCATGCCTTTAGAAATTCACACACCTTTAAAAGGCTTTCATGGAAGAAGAGAAGAATTTATCATATACAGGTGGCTAGGGCTGTACCTGAGCTTGATGGGTATTGCTTCTTTGGGAAGTTTTATATATCAAATAAATAGCTTTTATTTCTCAATTACATGAATTGCTGAGGGGAGCACATACATCTTTCCAACAAATGCAGAAAAGGAAGAAATAATATTTGGTAGATGTTAATCTGTTGGTTCTGTTTTCACAAAACCTTTATCAATGACTGGGGGGCAGACTGAAAGCAAAGTCCTCTGCCTAACTGGGAACAGAAGTGACAATTGCTCCTTCCACCCCACCCCTTGCATCTTGATATCTCAGCCAGCTCCATGGGCAACTCTACTGTTTCTAATCTTATAAAACTGATTTTTACCATCACTGTTTGTTGTAGTGGTGAGGAAAATACTTTAATGCACCATGATAACTATCTGTTTCTGTGTTTGTTATGGTTCCTTCCTCAATCCTTATCTTGTGTAGAGACCCTTCTCATGCTGAGTGCCCCACAAACATGGTTCAGAATACATTCCAGGACTCAGAGGGCCAACATCTGAGAAATATTGGCTGCATTTGTAAAACATTTGAGCTGTCAGATTCAGAAATACTGTAAACAATCTTGCATCCTCAGACAGAGGACTCTGTCTCACTTAGTGCAAACCCATAGCTTGGGGTCTGGCTCCCTGCGATGTTAGTGAACGTGAAAAACAAGCCGGGACCCCAGTTCTGAGTGTTATGTCACAGGAGTTTTTGTGAAAAAGACGTGTGAGAGCTGCTGTCACCACGCTATGAGCTGTGGGGCTGGTAGACAGCTCTCCCTGCTGCCTCACCCAGTGCACCTCAAGGCTGACATAGGACCTCTGTGGACTCATGTTGCTGGGGGCAGACACATTAATCTTAGTCATGACTTTCATTTTGCACGTCTTTGTTGTGGTTTAGGAATGGTATTCCCCAATTTAGTGCTCCCACTGAGACTCTCCAAACCACATACCACTTGTTCCCTCTTCCCTCTCCCCTTTTCCTTGGGATGGGATGGAGGGGAGAATTGGAGGCAGAAAAAGTGAAGATCAAGGGTTGAGATAAGCACAACTTACTGGAAACAGCAATGAGATAAGAAAATGAACAGTGAGAACAAGACTGCTAAGGACAGATGGTACAAGAAAGAGGCAAACGATGCACATGGAACCCCCTCGACTGAGGACAGAACCCAACCACTCCCTCCACCACGCTACACCACTCTAGACCTGGAGAACACCCCTCTGCCTACCCCCAGAAATGATGATATAGAATAACATCCAGGTGCTATCAATGTCCCTTCCTGTCTACTGCAACATCCAACCCTGCCCTGGCTGGAACCGGGACAATCTTGCACAGAAGAAAATATGAGACAGAAAAATATGCTAGCTTGTCATATGATAATAATATAATAATAGGAAAAAGCTATGTGCAAGGTTGGGAATATTTTGTATCAGTTTCAAAATTACAGCGAGAGCCTGGAAACTATTTATATGCTTTCTATGACAGGAATATAGTCCAAACAATTCAAAGGAGCCTCTTTTATTTTGGCAGAGGAACACTGATCTATTGAAATAAAAATCTTACCAATTTATTTGTTAGCTAGAGGTAAAAGGAGTGTTGGAGTTGTTCTAAACTGTCATCAGTTTTCCAGTAAGAATAGTCATTGTTATATATATTCAAATTTAAGTATCTAGACAGAATTTTCAGGAAAAGTTCATGTACAATATGAAATTGAGTTTAGATAATTTGGAAGAAAATATAGATTTAGATCTGTAACCAGTACCTATTCCAACCATGAAACAATTGAAACATATTATCAAAATAATTAAGTGCCTCACAGAAAAAGATTCCTGAATTAGACTGTGATATGAGATGGGAACTGCAAAACTGGAGAACAACAGTAATAAATCATGAACTATTACCTGCTGACAATTTTTTAGACAAAGCTAAAAGTAAGAATGCCTGCCATGTTAGAAACTTATATTGTAATTGCTGGGAAAATGCATTTATACAGAAAAAGTTGTATGAAAATCCAAGATGTGATCCTGGAACTGCCACAGTTTCATGTAAATTGGGCCGTGCCTGGCCATGATAGAAAATATTGCTCTCAGATGAGGGATATCTAGTTGGCTTTGTGGTTTAATGAAGTTGTGACTGTTCTTCACACCCCGACATCTCCAGAGGTGGAGGTATAGCTAGAAGAAAAGGGATGGTAATGGAAATAAAGATGTTGAGCTGATGACTTCGTCTGAGAATATCTCTGGCAGGTGACAATCCTGACAGGCTAAATGGGAACTGGAAGATCAGGAAATTGGAGCTGAGGGAGGTCTTAATGCCTAACAATGTCCTGCTGATTTTGGAGAAAACTGCAGGGTTTTCTGATGGTGTAGTATACCCCAGAGATTAATCAGATACTTCATAGCATTCTATATTGCTCTATGTTCCTCAGTATTACTCTATATTATTAAACACACCTTCTGAACTATGTTGATGCTGACAGAAATTGTTGCTAATCTGGACTGCAGGAAGGAAGTTGTGGGTAGGATGTCTCTCACAAGAGAGAGCTAGAGAGTCTGTTGCTATGTTGTGCTGGGCAGAGAGATAAAATTAAGGACTACAGAGAGTTTGTCCTGTGCCGTCCTGTGAAGGAGGCCCTGACAGGCTCTTTGACACAGCATAGCTATTGAACAACACAAGAAGAACTTTGTTTTCAGATCTTTTTAAAGCTTCAGCACACTGTTGTTGCTATATAATGACTGAGCTGATGAGGCTGCAGATGCCTGAGTAACAACCCTGCAGCTTGTCCTAGAGGTCACAGGGTCAATTCTGCTCTTGTTCCTATTTAGTGCCTCCCACATCACATATGTAACTGGACACTGTGTGTGCTCAGAGAGTGGGATCCCATCCTTGAAATTAGATGCTTTGTTGGGAATGGTTTTTGTGCTGGGACAGGCTGTGGCTGGATAAGTTTACTCTACAATCACTTACTGCTGTATGAATGGCCCTACTGATAAAGCTTTTGTGTTCATGTGCTTGCTAACTTCAAAGAACACTATTGCCTATATTAATCCAGATCAGATTTCAGGAGTTGCATTAAAATGCAGGAAGAGCCAGATGGCTGGCTGTTTGAAGAAGAACTTTCATGTTTAGCTTTTAAAAATGGAAAAAAACCCCAACAACTCCAACACCTTAAAAACATAAACTTATAGCAATTTTAGATTGACATTTTTTTTAACCACTGCTTTCTTTTTGCTTCCTGCTCTCTTCTTAACTAAATGTCAATTCATACCCTGAAACTTGTCTCAGCCTCAAATTAAAATCCTTGAAGCATTCTGTTTTTTATTTCCTCTATATCATATTTCCTCAGCACTGTCCTTGAATGGTACTATTTGTGGTTCACTGAGGGCAGAGCTATCCTCTAAATGCTGGCAGAAAACCCCCTCCAACAAACCTTGTCTGGCACTTTTACTTAGTAAGCTAAATCATACAAGCTGAATAGGCAGTGGTACATTGCTACTGTGTGTGTAGGTCCCAGGAGCAGGACTGACAGCCCCACTAGCTCTACCACTAGCACCCAGAGACTCCCTCTCCTCACTTTCATCCCTTCCCTGCACTCCTCAAACCTTCCGAAGCTCATGTTTAAGAGCACATGGGAAGGCATACTGCACTTAGATTTTCACTTGCAGAAAACACTATCGGGGTACCTGTTAATTTGAGAACCTAATAAAATAAGCTTGGGTGGTACAGAAATCTGAAATGGGCAGTAGTGGAGTGAGGAAGTGAAAGGAAGGATATTAGTCACTTGACTGCTGCTTGGACGAGACAATGATGTGGTAATGAGTGTCAGGAATGTACATTTTATGGAAATGTCAGTGTTTGGTATTTGGGCTTCTGTGGAAATATAAAAATAGAATGGAATCATAATGGGATCCTACAGAAACTTTGAAAGATTACAATAGAAATGGCATATACCTACAGTGTATTGTTTCATTTAAAATAATTTTATAGACAGTTATAGCTAGGTTACAGAAAAAAACCCACTTTGACTCTATATTTTGTTAAAAAATCTTCCGGTTATTTCTAGAGGATCAAGAAAGCAAAGGGTGGAGATGGTAAAAAGATGATCCTGTGGTGATTTCTGACTAGAGGTAAGATTTTTACACCCATCTTGCTACAGCAGTTAATAGTTTCCAATAAGTAATTAAGCAGATTCTGTTCTTTTCTGTTCATGGAATTAACCATAGGAAGATGCTGATTTCCTTCATCGCCCCCAAAACTCATTTTGAGATCTTTTTATCAGTTCCTATACACATAAAATACATATTGTGCTAGAAAAATAAGGCCATTCTTCATAAGATTGTTGTAATAATAAAGTTCAGCAATGACTGTGAGATATAGAGATATGACAGAGGGCCAGAAATGTACTTTGCTGCTGCCAAATACACCTCATCTCATGTAAATTGCCAGTTTCTTTCAATAGTTGGGATTGCTATGTCTTTTCCCTGGAGAAGCTTTAGTGGAGCTACTTTATCTTTTGATGTACTTAGATCTGAGTATATCTCCAGCTGGAAAAAAAACCAAACAAACATTCCAAAGAATGTGTTCAGACTTGTGCATTTAAAAATCAAAATCATATGCAAAGCTTTGGATAAAACATATTGGTTTTGCAATATGTAGTAATTTTGTTCACATTTGCACTTCAAAAGACTGTAGTGGGGAAATCCTAACTCTGCTGCTGCTGAAGTTTCTAATAAATCAGTCTTGACTATATCCTGCAGTGCTTAGTTACAGAAAATGGTCTCTGTGCTGCTTGGCCAGTCTGTTGATATTTGTATTGCCATGAAATTGCAGACTCAGCGACATGCAGCGGGTGCTGACCACAAGTTCTGAACTACTGTAATGGCCTTGCTCAACAAACACACTTGCTATTTTTGACTCAAAGGCAATTTACCAACCAGTCTGTACACTCTTTGGTTGACATTCCCAGAAGTTATCATGTATTTGGAGGGTTGCTTAATGTATAGCTAGTATGTATTTTTTGAACAGAACTGAACATTTTGTAACACTTGTGTTAACTTTTTTAACCCGTAAGTGAATAATTGAAAATAACATCTGCTCCTTGCTGTGGGGTTAGAAATGTGATCTTTTTTTGGATGTTTATGTGGGGCACTCTGATAGGAATCTCTTTAAGCTGTACCAAATCAAAACAGAGCTTGGCCCATGGCACATAGTCCTGTGATTTACAGGCTGAAACATGTTTTAATTCCAGCCTCCCTAGTAACTCAGGCTTTCAGCTGGAAATGCAATCTCTATATCTCTGAAGCTGGGAGAACTTACTAATCAGAGTACTTTTCCCCTAGGTGAAGTTTCCTTGGGAAAGAAATAAAATAGGAGCAGGGAGGGACTGGAACGGTATTGTAGATAATTAGGTGCCCACAAAGACACTCTATCTCTTTCTTCCTTAGCAGTATAGCTGGGGTAAGAAAATAAGATGGAAATACTTCTTTTCCCACAAAAAAAGAAATTTAGTAAACCAAAGGCAAAGGTCACAAATGGAAGGAAAGGAAAAGATTTATTCTCTACATCCCACTTTTTGGGAAGCAGGACTTCAGTACACATAGTAATAATGACTGCTCTCCCCCTCACCTTCTGCCTTTCCCTCAGCTTTTATTGTTGAGCAGCTGCCATATGAAATATTCCTTCGCTCAGCTTGGGTCACCTGTCCTGGCTGTGTTTACTCCCAAAATTTTGACCATCCCTGCCTACTGGTGAGAGGGGAATGTTGGAGAGACAGCCTTGGTGGTGTGCCACTGAGTTATCAACCCTTTTGTAGCATCAACACACAGTGCAGCACTATGGGGGCTGCCATGGGGAAAGTTAAATCCATCCCAGCCAGTTGAATAGGCTACAGCTCAAGCATTCTTATCAGAGTGCCCTGCTGCTGCTTTATCAGAGCTCTTCCCTTGGTATCTATGATCTTGCTGTTGCCTGAACACAGCCCATAAATTCTTTTCAAAGTGTACCTTAGCCTTCCTGTGGTACATTTTAGGAGCTTAAGTATGTATAAGCTAAACATGCTGAGTGCCAAAAATCAGTCAGCTCAGATATAGAATAGGTCAATGGGAGAGCAGATAATATTTTATTGTCAGAAAGAGGTGTTTGCAACTCCTCTCACCTCTGAGATCTTAGTTCTACAATGCTTTTGTGCCTACTTTGGAAAATAATTGCTTACCTTTAGAACAAAGATTTTGTCTGGAAAAACTCAACCTCAAGTGCAGCTGTTATAGATGCAAGAACCTGAAAACAAGAGATTGTAAAAGAAAGCAGGTTTGCAGCCTCACAGTGTTTTTTTTTTTTTTTTTTTTTTTTTTTTTTTTTTTTTTTTTTTTTNTTTTTTTTTTTTTTTTTTTCTACTCAAGCTATGCTTACCATGATATGCACCTGGCGTGGAAACATACAGTGCCATGTTCACTGCTGAGCTTAAACTAGGACAGATCATACCCTTTCTGTCTGCCTAAACATCACAAAGTGAGCTCTAGGATCACAGGCTCTTGGCTGGTGAGCAGACAGACCATGACTGAAGCAAGTGTGTGCACTAATTCACTGCAACTGAAGAGCCAACTTTCCCAATTTACAGGATTTCCCCATGTTCTCACATGTTCATCAGCATACAGCTGAACCTTTTCATCATGAGACAGGGAAAGGAAGGTGAGAGGTCAGCTGAAGGCAGTGCCATCAGAACCAGCGGTTTCTCCTTGGAGAGGGCAATCCTAGCTGGGGGATTTCTGGTCTTTGTACATGCTAAATGTAGTAAATGGAAGAGAGAGGAGGAAGCAGTCTGGACAGTATCTGTGGGCTGCCGGGCAGTACTTTTACTGAGAAGATGACTTGTAGAAGTTTCTGCATGCCTGTTGAGCATCAAGGAGATTTGAGGTATCAAGAAGAGTTAAATCTCAGTTCCAGCTGTATTTCTTGAGTTTTGTAATGAATCAGAATCTATCAAAATTAAAAGAACATGCAATGAAAACTGCAACAGAGATGTAGAGTGCAAGGAAACAAGAAACAAAGAACAGGCATGTTTATAGCAAAGTGAGGACCATGTTGCTTTAATGGCTTTTCACTGAAAATATGCAGACTTATGAGTGATTCTGTAAACTGTGAATATTGCCCGAGTGGAATGCTTGGATGTTACAAGAACATATAAAAAGTTGAGCCACAGAGAACCTGACTCCCATCATTAAATAACACAGCTGGTTTATGTTCACACTAACGTTTTCCTGGGGAATTTTTTCTCTGCATCACTTGAAGCCCTCACCATCCTGTGTTGACCTTTTCCATTTTATGCTTGGTCTGTGTTCTCTGTGGAACTGAACTTAATGTGCCTGCTCTGTTTTGGTTACACCTAGAGGCGGGCACAACCAGTTTTGGATTCACCACATTTTAAATTAAACATTTTTCTGTCCTCGGTGAAAACCCCAGCCCCCTCTGACCATGGAAAATGTTTTTTTTTTTCTGTGTGTATGGGAGCTTCCACCCACCGCTCTACTTCCTGCTTTCAACCAAAGCATTGAGGGGAAGACAGCAAAAGGAGAAGGCAAATGCAAAGCAGTAATTTCATAACTGGGGCCCACAGGCATGAAAAGCAGAACCTTCACTGGCTTACATCTTATGCCCTTGACCTTGAAATGTTGAATGTTTCTTTCTTATTTCAAAGGCTGGATTTCTTTATTTTTCTTCCTTTTCCTCAGGAAAAAAAAAAACACAAAAAAAAAAAAAAAAAAAAAACCAAACAAAACAAAAAAAAAAAAAAAAAAAAACAAAAAAAAACCAAACAAAACAAAAAAAAAACAACAACAAAACAACAACACACAAACCAAAACAAAACAAAAAAACAACAACAACAACAACAAAAAAACCACTTCATCTGGACCCTGTGGTGAAAACCAAAACTGTAGTCAGTATTCTAAACTTTGCACAACTCTGTGGAACATGGCAGCAATTGTCATCACAATTAAATTCAATTAAAGAAACATGATTTTAGTTAGAGAAATTTCTTGTATTGTAGTAGGGTAAAACTGGGAACAAATCCCTTACAAATAGTGCTACAAGCCTTCATCAACAAGTCAGGGTAATGAACAATTCCATCTACAAGAACGCTATGTAATGACTCTTGACGATATACTAATATTCATCAGGAACTAATGAAGTTCAAGAACAATCCAATGGTGTCCAGGAAAATTACACCTAACTCCTCATGGGACTCAGTGAGAGAGCTCAGGGTTTTTTACCATAGAACCCTGGATTTTAGCAAATTTTCCTTTTTCATTTTTGAGAACCATGACCAGTCATACTTTTTCTAAAGAGCCACCCATCATCCAACCAAAAAAACATGAAATTCCCATCTGCTGTCAAGTAGTCTGCAAGTTGCACAGTATTTTCTTTTTCATTTCTTTTCAGTATCTGACAAAGCAAGTGGTGGACATGTTTATTACATATATAGTACAGTGCATCTTTGTCAATATTACTGTAACATCAGGACATGTTCATTTTAGATATGTTCCTAGGATTTCTACACAGCACTTGATCTGCATCTTTACTCTCTTTCTGTACAAATTACATGTCTGTGCTGAATACTCATAGTTCAGCCAGTAGAACAAGGAGATGAAAACTAAGCCAGTTTTTGGTGATGCTGAAAACATCTCTTTTGCAGTGCTTTCCAATAATTCCTTCTAAAGTTTTTCAGCAGCTGTGCAGTATATTTCAACAGTTCCTTCTGAAGGACAGGTGTATTCCTCTTGGCATATGCTGAATATAGAAACGGTAAGGATGCTTTTCAAGTGGAAGGCTCTGACCTGTCTGAGAATAGCTCATGTTTGTGGGCAACATATAATTAGTGTGTGAACTCTTAAACTAGATACTGGTCTTTCACAAAAAACCGTATCTCTTCACTTGCTTTACAAATTACTTACTATAGCTTTGCTGCTCTATGCAGGTATAGAAAAAGAAGTCTCTACCTTTAGGTATTGTATGAACAAGGCTTGAAGATAAACCTTCCCACTAACTTGAATAGGATCTTATCTTTAAAAGAAACACAGTTGACAGATTAATCATAAATAAATCATGTGGTTATCCTGGAAAATGGATGCTTCCACTGTTTTCTCAGAAAACCCCAGACTGATGAAACTACCTTCCTGCTGGTTTAAAAGGAACTTTTAAAAATATATTTTAAACTTATGTGAATTGAGCCTTTGTATGGGAGTTCTCTCTAGGATATAGAACTCATGGCTTTCAGCAGGCGGTAGAGAATTTTATTTGAGTTTTCTTCTAATTTACTTTCACTGCTTTTTCATGGTAACTGGGTTAGACCAAATACATTTGAAAAAACAACAAGCCAAAGTAAGGATAAATAGGTCATATAACCCCTTGTCTGCAGTTTCAGTCATACCGATTTGTGTTATTGATAAATTTGATATACATTTAAAAAATCAAAACAAAAGTGTCTGCTCTCTGTCTTCTGAATTTAGTTCAAAGTTGTTTTCCATTTGATACAGCTCAGGAACTGGAGCTGAGGTCTTCCATTTGCTGAGTGCCCCAGGCACTGTTAAATGTAATCCTTCTCTTGCTTTTAGGATGAGTAAACATTTAACACATCCCTACAAAGAGCAGTGACCAGGGGAGGAAGGAAGAAGAATAGCATATGTGATAGCTTGATTCTTAGGGATGTATTCCAGTAGTAAAAAATATAGGTTCACGTCCTCTGTTTGCCTGGGTGTCGGGAAATGTTCTACTCCTCACCTCTGTAAATCTGCCTCACTCCTATATCTAATCCAAATCCTGGAATACATTGCTTCCAGCTTCATACCTTACACTAAAATTTGTTTTCTCTCTCTGGATAATATTTTAATAGCCTATGTTTTCTCAGGTACTAACAGTAGTGAGTTGTTGACAATGGAAGAGTTTGGTTGTTGTGTCTCTTCCTTGCCAGTTCTAAAGAAATGGGATTCAACTCAGAATCAAAGATTTGCTGTCTAGGAGAAAAGGTCTGCATGCATAGTAGGTGATTAGGCTTCCTTTACAGTCAACAGAAATTGCCTTAATGTAGCTAGAAAGTCTAGAAAGCGATTGTTCGCAGCCTGATATAGATATAAGGCTCATTTGGGATGTCTGACCATAGTTTTGGAGTTTTTGGAAATGTAGCAGGGAAACCCACACAGCCTTCAGCTCCAAACCTAGAAAGTATGGTCTCACAGAGCAGCACTGTGTCCTGAGTAGCTCTTTAGCTTTAGTGGTTCTATTGCCTGCAAACTTGATCAAGCTGCCTGCACACACAAGCATCTAAATGTTAGAGGTGCCCTAGGATAATCCCAGGAGGCTTCAGACAATGATGCATCTCCTGCAGAATCTGTGTCACATCTGCACATCTGGCATACCTTGTGTGGATTCCTTGGATGTCCTAGGACGTGTGTGAGCCACGGAAATGAGCACCTGCCTTGACTATTAGGATTTTCCTAGAGGATCAGCAGATGCCAACAGAATTAAATACTGGGGTCTAAATGCCAGACTGGGCTTTTGGAGCCCATCTCATTATATTTGAAGTAATCAATTTCAGCGAATACCAGACTCATTTGTTTATCACAATTATGTGCTGCCTTGTGTCATTGATATCCAGACTAAGTGGAGTTCACGACTGAATGTGGCTGAAACTGCAAATACTGCCTGTGCGCGAGGGAATGACAGGGATTTGAGTGCAGACTCCTTTATTATGACTGGGGTGCTTTCTTCATTTCTCATGTTTCCGTCCTCTTTGCTGCAGAAGAACTGTGCTGAACTTGCAGTTTTTATTTGTGCTGGACAAATCAGCCTAATTCTTTGCATCATAAACAAGGGGTTTGCCATCCTTGAACCCAACTAAATGCCAAAGACACAATGTGTCTACTCTCCTTAAAAGAAACTTAGGCACAGTACCTTGGATTTAGTTTGTTCTACTTAAGCTTTTAAAATTTCTTTTTATGGCATTTCTCTAGTATCTGCAAACAGAATTGTATATATGTATTTCTGCATCAGAAATTTTAAGAACAAGAAAATGTCTTAAATCTTCTTTTAAGTATGCTATAAGATTTTGTGTGTTTTAAAGCACATAGATTTAGGAGTTACAGTAGCCTTTACAAAGAAATACTATTTGAACGTCTTATTTGTCCACTAGGCTCTATTGACTTTTATATATATGTACTTATGGTTTAGAGGAAAATCTGGATTCTCTGATCCAAAATCTCTTTGCCATGTCCTTTTCATCATGTTTCTTATTTGTACTGAGAAAAAATTTACATTTTTAAGAACACTGTTCTGGCCAATGAAATTGCTTTTAAATATGTGTATGTTGGGAATACAATACAGTATCTTCTGTTGTCAAACAAGATGTTTCCAAAGTAATTATGAAATGCTAATATGGACATGATGAAGAAAGACTTTAAATATGTTTTTTAGGTAGAACTGTTTGTTAGAAAGAACACAGTGCTTGTATGTATGCATTGCTTTAGAAAAAGACAGAATAAAAAGAGGAAGTGAAGAGTTAACGACTTTAGGTTGTGTTCTGAAGTCAAATATTACATTAGTGGACATGAGTTTGTGAATTAAACTCCTTAAAAATTGTGAGCTAGATTGGTAAAACAGCTCAGCAAATTATATTGAAAGAAGTAATAAAAGCAAAGCTCCTGATAATAAATTGCTAGAAAGTTTTCTATTATGCAGTGTTAAGAAATTTAATGAATTAGCTTTTCTCTGTTAAAAGCCATTGTTTTGGCATATATTTAGTAGTCTGTGTTAGAGTGGTCTAAGATAAATTTTAAAAAATCCCCTATAAAATAGGCAGAAATATTTGGTTTGTTCTACTTATTTTTAATTTCTAAAAATGATGTAGCTCTTCTCAGAAGTAGCATTTAATGGCCCAGAGTGTTTTGTGGTTGTGGTCTTTTTCCCATTTTTCTCTCCTATTGAGTAACGACCTCTTGTGCAGAGGTCAGAAAGTTGGCCTCCTGGAGCTGGAGGGATTTGCCTTAGTGTAAGTTTCTAGAATTTATTTGTCAGAAAGCAGACCAAGAATACAGGGGAATGAGCTATGTTCCATGCTATACATTGTACCAAGTTGTCCTTTGACACTCACTCTATCTTGTAGCTTCCTCCTCATAGCTGCTGCTTCTTAGTAATCCACCACATTTTCAGATCACAGTCACAGAATTAGAGAATCACAGAGTAGTTTGGGTTGGAAGGGACCTTAAAGGTTATCTCATTCCAACTCCCCTGCCATGGACAGGGGTACCTTCTAGACCTACTTGTTCAAATCCCCATCCAACCTGGCCCTGAACACTTCCAGAGACACATAACTTCCCTGGGAAACCTGTTCCAGTGTCTCACCACCCCCACAATAAAGAATTTCTTCCTTATATCTAATCTAAACCTGCCCTCTTTCAGTTACAAGCCATTTCCCCTTGTCCTATCCCTATATGCCTTTGTGAAAAGTCTTTTTCCAGCACATTCGTAGGTCCCTTTTAGAGGCTGTAAGGTGGCTGTAAAGTCTCCCTGGTGCCTTCTCTTCTATAGGGTGAATAATTCCAATTCTCTCATCCTGCTTTCACAGGAGAGCTGCTCCACCCCTCAATCGTCCTCATGGTCCTCTTTAGTTTATTATGGGCTAATAATTAAAGGTTGGCAAGCTGATTCTAGGTCAATAGTAAAAAACTACAATGAACATTCTTTGCTTATTCTCACACCCCATGGCAGTCAACACAGAGATCAGCACTGGCTTCCCTGAGGCCTTGGCAGAGCTGTGAAGTATTGCCAGTACTGAGGAGGAGCCCAGCACCACTGCTGGTTGTCTAGCAGGTGTCATACCCATCACTGATACTTCAGCCTAGGAACACTATAAGCTTTGTCATTGTACATACAATGCCCAGCTGTAAGATTTTGCTGGCCTCACTCTGTGAGCTGCCCTTCCTTTGAATGCTCTCTTCATAATTTGTGAAGTGCAAACAGTCTGTGCTTGATGCTGTAAATGGGTGAGGTACAGGAACTGAGGCAGCAGTTCTACCAGGAAGTCCCAGAGTTTGCCCTATCATTTAATCTACGACTCAGAACACCAGACATTAAGGTTGAGCAAGTCAGAAGAGCAACTTTTCAGACATGTTTCCCCTTCAAGGCCACTGTCATGCTGAATGTCATTCCCTTCTTGTTGGTGGGGACAGAATTTTTAGCAGGAACTGTAAGGATAGAACAAAGAGTAAGGGTTTTAAACTAAAAGCAGGTATATTAAGAGTAGACATAGGAGAGAATTTCTTATCCAGGCAAAACACTGGAATAGGTTGCTCAGATAAGTTGTGGCTGTCTCATCCTGGGAAGTGTTCAAGGCCAAACTGTATGGGCCTTTGAGCGATCTGGTTTAGTGAAGATGTCCTTGCTCATTGCAGGGGTGTTGGATTAGATGACTTTAGAGGCCCCTTCTAGCCCAAACTCTTCTACGGCTCTATGATTCTTGGGGCTGAGCCAGGCTATGAGAGGGCCATGCCCAGTCATGGAGGGGCAGAACAGCTCAAGCTGGGAGGAAACGCCTGGGATTTGATCTGACTGGAAAGGCTTTTTTTTTCTCCTGAGATAGACATTGAATTCTGGACTTTTTAGCTCTGTCCCCACCATTTTCCCAGGTGCTCTAGAGTAGCAGCTCATTCACAGGCAATGACATACTCATACTCAGGAATGTGTTACTACACAAGCTCTGTCTGCCCTGCTGGGTATCGCAAAGCTCTGAGCAGTGACCGAGCTGTGCCAGAGAAAATGCTGGTGAGAAAACAAGATGAACAGCTTTAGGAGGCTGACAACAAGGAGTAGAAAGCATATGGCAGAGAGTGGGAGAGACATCAGTTGTACTGACATATGTGCAGAGTTGTTGGGGGGAAATAGATCTAGAATCATAATTTGGGTATCTGGAATAAGAATTCAAGAATGATGGGGAATTGAGGAAGTTAAAGACAAAAAATTATATGGCTATGAATCAGGGAGTATCAAAGGTATTTGCTGGAATAAAATGGCTCATTTTTTCAAGTCTTTTTGCTGCCTGCATCATCTGTGCTCCTACAAAGAGGAAGACAACATTTCTTACAGAAGGCTGATGAAGAGGTCAATGGTTGGTGCGTGGAACTTGTAATACATTCTATTTCTGACAGATTTCACATCTTCACCATCACTGAAAAGATGTGAGTCATGATGACCCTTCATTTCAGACAGAGAAAAGCATGTAATTGTTGCAGAAAACTGCCTTTTAATGTGTACTAAAGAATTTATATTTAGAAGAAGTTTGAGAAGGTTGTATCCATGTAGGTGAGCAGAGATTATTTTTTTTCCACTTCAGAAGTTATCTAGGAGAAAAGAGAGTAGAGTGAGTTGGTGTGGGGGAAAGGAAAAAAAAGCCACCCAAATTCCAAACCCTAAATTGTTCTTTCTCTATTTTTTCACAAAACACTGTGTTTATGGTGATCAGGATGGGAATGCAGACGTCTTAAAGAAAGTAGCAAGACTGGAATAACACAGAGCAAGAAAATCATTGCCAGTTAATGCTACTGAAGAAGGTCTCTTCTCCCGGATACTACTGGATATTCATTAAACACCTATAGTGCTGGAGCATTAATGTGAAGTGCTTTCTCATGCCCCCTGGATCCTCAAATCCATAAAGCTTAGAGGTAATTTCATTGTCTTCTGTTGTTATTTGGTTTGTCCATAAGGATTTGCAGCCAGATGGAAGAAGGGGCCTGAAAGTAATGGGGAGATCAAATTTCTAACTTTGACAAATATTCCATTAAAAACAGACAGCTAACAAACTGCCATCTTCTTCTGCTATTTAATCAATAATGCACATAATTATTCTCTTGTCAGACTGATATTTTAATTATTTTAATTTAAATAAAGTAGGTACATTGTGTTTTCAGTTTTCTAGCCTGATTAGCAAAATAACAAAAGATCAAACCATTTTTGTTTCCCTTTTCCCAGTTTGAAATTCAGGCTGTATGAATTGCTCTTGAATGCACAATAGTGGGCCTGGGTACTAAGTGAGAAGCTGCAAATTTTGTTTCTTCTGTTGGCCTGGATGTATTTCTAGAAGGAATTGCCACTAATTTTAGAGGTTCATTTCTTAATAAATCAACTCTATAGTATAAATAGAGATGGAAAAAATACAAACCCTAGACTTTCCTTTTTTTTCGAGTTCTTGGTAACTGTTGAGTCTCCATACTTATGCTTGGAGTTTCTTAAAGCACTCGGAGAATTGCTGTGTGTAAAATGTGTTTGTGTGGCATGCATAGCAACATTCTCTAAACTTCATATTCAGATAATGTGAGGCACTGTGGTTGGTTTTATTTCAGAACAGGAAGTCAAGCTCAAGTGAGACTGATTCCAAACACTGACCAATTTTTTCCTGACTCCAATTTTGCCTTGACCTTTCCTGACTAATACAAAATGAGGCTAGCTATGTGGAGCAGATTTTTTTCAGTGTTTATACTGTAAGAGTCATGCTGACTGAAACAGAACCGTGCTTGTTCTCTTCCAGTGAGCCACATAATAGATCCTTTGAGAGAAGCAGTGGAGGTGGTGTGGAAGGTCATTGACTCAGTTTCTGTACATGCCAAGAGGATGCAGGCAAATGGTGGTGTGAATTCATGCAAGTCAAAAACACCTGATAACAAGACACAAGAGGGCAGCTTAAAAACAGGAGGAAGCAGCAAGATTCTGACACTTCCTACAGAAAGCCATAGGTATGAAGACAAACACACTCTACCTACAACAGGTTTATTTTTTTTCTCTTTATTTTTTTTTCTTTTTTAAAGGAAGGATTTATTTACATTTTGAAATCAAATTTGATCTATTTGGAGCTAAAATTAATTTATGTTTTGCAGGCCCTTTGGCTGGCCTTCTAACCAATTTTGAATCCCTTCTCCAAAATGTACAGTTAGTCCATAACTCTTATGAAAACTGTTGGAGATTCTAGGTCATCTCATCTGGGTGAATGATTATGTTGTCACACCTCTGATAGTGTCCAAGATCATGAGTGCAGTAAGTGCTTTCAGCCTTATGTAGCTGAAATAACCAGTGTCTGCCTGTTAAGTCAGTGGAGGAAGGAGACAGGACACCAAAGGTAGATGCCTACTGTAGTGATCTGCCCACCTACAGGTTACGACTACCTTTTCCACTGTGACTGAGCTCTGGCTGCCCTGGAGAGCAGGGGCATGTACATAAGATGTACTTACTCATCTCTACCTTCACTTTTGATACTGCTGTGGTGGTATAACTCAGTCAGCCACCAAAGAGAGATTTTTTTACCCAACTACAGTCATCTAAAATTTTATAGATCAGTGTAAGCAGGTCATCCAGGCTCCAACTCTGCTCCAACTGCCCTTGATTTATAGCAAGTCCCTTAGGTATTGGGATGAATGAATCATCCTATCCCCTCAGTCTCCCCATGGGAGACAGAGGGAGCTGAGATAGCAACTTTGTACAAGATGCCTCAAATCCTGAGAGCTTGTTAGGTAAAGTGAAGGTGGCTCTACTGTACTTTCCCCTCTTCTGGTCTCCCTTAGCTTTTGTGGGAAGACTGTTCCCTTTGCTGCCAAAACCTATGCTTTTGGGGAGAGTTGGTGCTGTGAGAGAGATTCAACATGCCCTCAGCAAGGCTGTGAGTCTGTAGCAGATGTAAACTCAGTAGGACTCTTCACATGCATTAGGTTACATGTATAGTGCAATGGGTATGTGATTTGTTAGTGTTAATCTGCATTTGTTTCTTTTTATTGCTGCCTGGGGGCATATTTGTACAAAGAATGGCCATTTCAGCAAAGCCTATGCACTCCCTAAATGCAAATCTGAAGTCCTGCCAAGCATCTGTGGATGGGAAGTCACTCTTGCGAATACCATGTCCTTTCCTCTCATTGTCATTTATATTAAATTAGTGATATTACTCTAGTGCCTAGAAGCTGCAAATTAGGTTTAGGGCCTCATTCTGCTGGGTCCTGTACAGGCAAATCAGATCACACTTGCTCAGCCTTAGGGAGCCTACAATTTGCAAAATTGCCACCCAAATGTAGTTATAAGACCTATTTGATGTGAAGGGAAGAGATGAGATGAAGGAATGTCAGGGCAAATTTTGTTTTCTTTTTGTACCGTGCTGTGGAGCAAGAAATCATGTTGCACTGGTCAGAGGCAATGAGAGTGAGCAAAAGGTATAAGCAAAAGCTGACTGATCTCCTGTAGCACGTCTGTACACAGCAAAGGCCAAGCCTTCACACTGTTGGGCTGGGAGCACCTGCAAGTCCAGACACAAGGACTGTACCATCTGTGGGGTGAAAGTCACTCCAGCCCTCTCAGGAGCAGCCCTCACTTATACCATGGTCTGCATGCCCCTGCTAGAACCTGCTCTCTGAACAAACAGAAGGGGACATGCTCCTTCTTACACTGGTGTGAGAAAAATTCACCACCTAATCTTCTAAAGCCAAAGTCATAACGTTCAATTGTACGACATATTTTAAATCATGACATTAAATACTGTGTTAATTCCGCAGCACTACTTTGTTATTGTTGCTACTACCAGTTTCTTTTTGAAGCAAATATCTCAGCAGGACTTGAAGACTAAAAAAATGTTGCACTTTTAAATATTGGGAACACACTATTCAGTGAAAATTCTCCCGTCTTTTATTTATTTTAAACATTTCCATCTGAAGGAACACAGAATTTTCATCTTTATTTGCCCCTAGTATACTCTGTAATGTAATGGATGATGGCTTTTATATGATGCATTGTTTATCACAGACCACAAACAAGTCAATAAAATAAATCAATATATTATGCCTTTTTAAAAATGTGAGTTCTGAAGCCTAGATTTGAGAATATACATGGTATATAATCTCCCTAACTTTCAAAAATCTGTTTTTCCTCACAGTAATTTTTGATAATGTTCTGCAAGTCCAAACAGAATTATTCCTTCCCTAAGGTGTGTCCTGGGTCGTAGTGTGGGATGTACACAAAGTATTTATTCTATCACCATCTTCATGAACTGTTGAAACCAAGTGGGGCAGCGCTCTAGTGTTGGCCTGTCTTCTGCTAGTGGCCCATCAATGCCTTGCCCATGACTCACAGGTAACTCCCTCTAGGAGTTATCTCTGTTTAATGGGCCATCAAGGACCCACTTCACAACTCATCATCCCATTGTGAGATGCTCCACCCAGGGGGAGGAGCCAAGCATTCTCACCTGGATATAATCAGGGATTTGGAACAATGCAAGGAGCCCTTACCTACTGGATTCCCAGAGGACCAGAGCTACCAGACCTTTCTCCAGGATCACTGCTTCAGGAAGACCATCTCATCTAGACTGCTTCCACTATCCTGCTCAGGTTGTATTCTGACTCTGTCAGTGGTCCTTTGTGTTATTGCATTTATTTTATTTTATTTTTACCTTTTTACCTTTCTTCTTATTAAATCGTATCTCTGACTTGGAGCCTCTCACTCATTTTGTTTTCAAACCACAACAGGTGTCTTCCCCCTTTCCCCCCCTTTTTATTTTTTTGGTTGGAATTTTGTTTTGTTTTGCCCTTGCATACTCACTGGACTAAGACTGTTAACAATTTGACATTGATACTGACCTCGTAAAGTATTCACTCCAAGCTGTGCCTGGAAAGAAAACACTGCTATGTTGAAAAGATAATGTGGATTTTGCAAATAAATGTAGACAAGAGAGGACAGATAACATTTTAGGTGTACCAGCTTGGCAGCATAGTGTTGATGTGCCAAACATTTCTAGCTGTGAATGATTTCCATCACAGTCTGCAAGGAGTGCAGCAAGGAGGCTGAACAGCATGGATTGAGTGCCAGGCTGACACAAATATTAGTTGTTGCCTTTTACCCACTCTGTGAACCTGCATTGATCCCTGTGAAATGCAAAGCAAAGATTTCATCCCTCCTGGTGTAAGTAGTGAGCTTGAACTTTGTCTGAACTCAGTGTGTTGAAGTCTGGAATAGTTCAAGAGGAAAGAATGGAGGACTTGATAAAGACAAAAACTGTATAGCTTTGTGTTCTGGGTAATGCACACAGCCAGATCTGAATGCTATTGCAGCATGAATGGGAAAATTTACATACCTGATTTGGTTTTTCCCGAGGTTCCTCTGGTTAAAGCTGTTGCTACCTTGCTAGTGCTGCAGGCCCAATACCAGGACATACTGAGGAATCAAACATAACACTGTCAATAAATAAGGACAGCAAGAACCCTGATTTCTAAAGTTCTGGTATTTTTATTTCCTATCAGATTCTGGCAAAAGCTGTGGAAAGAAGGAGTTGATACATGACTGCGTTTGCTCCCACTGCTGACAAATGGCTATTATGATAATGTTATCTCTGGAGACTGACCTTAGCCTGCCAAGTTCACTCCATTTAACATACCTACTCTATTAAATGTGGTTTGAGCATTATCCCAGGACATGCCAGTTGCCTGGGACAATTGCTTGATGTCAGCTGGCCAGGGGGCACTGTGTCCCAAATGTGTGTGGGAAGAACAACTGCAATGTTTATCCAGGACACACCCATTGGCAGCTCAGAAACTGCTACTGAATCTCTCTGAGACAAAGAAAAACCTGGGTACTTTGAACTCGTGAGGGAATTACCCATTCAAAGACCCTTTAATCAAATTAAACTTTACCTTTTCCCTCTCATTGCCCCAGACTTATTAGAATACATTCTTTGATAGCAAATAGTGATGCAGAGCTGGAACCTGATAGTGACTCCCATGCCCTTTCTGCTATGAAGCTTTTAAATATATCAGTGTAATGTTTCTCAGGAAAAAACAAAAAAACAAAAAAACAAACCAAACAAAAAATCCCCAAAAGAATGAAAATGAATGTTTTCACAAGGCAAATCAAGGAAGGATAAAAAATTTCTATTTTTTTGAATTTTATTTTTTGCTACGTCCATAAATATTTATAATTGAAACCCACATCTAGGAGTTGTTTGCATGGCCAAATAATTAACTATAAACGCAGTACAGCAAAACTATTTCTGTGAAGGATTATGTGTCTTCCATTCTCATTTTGACTTAACTTGCAATGGATGCTCCTCAGTCCTGAAAAGGAAACTGACTGTCTCTCTAAATTAGGACTGTTATGTTCCTTTTAAGGGACATATCACTTCTGCTTGTCCAACCGCTACCTCAAAATCCATAGACAATAACCAGTCAGAAAGAAATATTTATTATGATGTAAATTATAATACAGTGGCAAAAATTCTTGTGTTTAAAATTAATCATAGAACTTTATTTCATTAAATGGGAGACTTTGCAGAGCAATCCTCTTTACATCAGAATTCACATTTGCCACTGTTCTTTCCCCCCCTGCTCTTCTGTGAAAGTTTCATCCAGAAATACAACTTTTTGATAGAGATATTTGCAACTGTGAGCACATTGGCTAATGTTCTGGATGTTAGCAGAATTAAAGACACTATATGAAACCAATTCTCCTTTTTTTTTTCAGTTCTGTGGCAGATTGAAATCCTGGTATGAATTTTGGAGGTTTTTGACCCCTCTGACCTCTAGTGGCTTTATTTCCTCTGCCATGTAAAGGCCATCTGGGCTCAGCTAGCAGTCCGTACATCGCGCAGTGCAGCGAGCAGGTCATCCAGACTCTCTCAGAAGACTATGCTGGGAGGGAGTTAGGCACCTTCCTTTATGATTACAGAAGTGTTACATTAATCAAACCTCATCCTGCTTTAGGAAGAGTGGGAATAGGAGGGCTGTGGCAGAGGCCAGCACTGCCCATCGGCCTGCAAGGTGCAAGGAAGAAAGGGTTTTGATCTGACTGCAACAGGACAGCAAGGGGATCTCCAGTTTCCCTGTTTATACTGTTTCATGGCATCTCTGTGTTGCCAAACAAAAGAAAGTAAAGGCCAGGGTTTGCACATCAAAAACGTAACTGTACAAATGAAACAAAGATAAGAAATAAGCTCTTGATCAGAACTAAGGAGAAGGTTAAAAGATTGTGGTCATACTGCAATAAGTGTGTTTGGTGAATGCTTTTGTTGTATATCTTGGAGGCTTTATCAAATGCTGATCCATCATATTGTTAGAGCTGATCTCAGATGCAATGTAGGTCAAATGAACATTGCACATTCAGCAAAACTTCATCAGGCTGTTCCACCTCCCAGTAATAAAACATCCTTTATTGACTTCTGTAGAAGCCCAGCCTTTGTAAGAAAGAGGTGTAAACAGAGAGACTTCTCCAATTACTCCTGCATGGGCAGGAGTATTGTATGGGCATTCAGAGCCCAATGAACAGAGAGAAGTTAGCAGGGCTTTCACAATTCACTCTGATTTTGAGTGACTGGGATTCTTGCTCTTGCTTTCCCCAATGCACGGTAACCACTGTCATGGGAAACCGCTTTGCATTCCTGAATTTCAACCCCCTGGTAAACAGCAGTTTGAAACACCCCCAAGAATGGTATTACTGGCAGTGGCAGAGTCTTAGTGACCTGAAGGGGGGTGCCTCTACATTTGATTGACTGAAAACATGATAGCATCATTCTAGTGTAATCTTCCTCTCAGAAACATGTCAAACTGAATGGTTTTGACAAATGACTGGTTCACATGGCATCTCACCCCACCATCTTCTGCCACTTTCTGTGACAAATAACACAACTCAGAAATGGTGGGGAGAGGAAGGGGATTGACTAGGTGGGGGTGGGAAGGTGTGTGTGAGTGTGAGGAGAACTGTGTCTGAATCAATCTCTGTTTTTAAGTGGCATTTCTGAGAGCTTTGGGGCTGGGTAATTTTTACTTCTTTGATTATTTGTTTCCCTGCACTGGAACAAAAAAAAAAAAAAAAAAAAAAAAAAAAAAAAAAAAAAAAAAAAAAA
>VWZU01000208.1:268655-374050 GCA_013397095.1 Sterrhoptilus dennistouni | reverse complement strand
AAAAAAAAAAGGGAAAACAAAAGAAAAGAAAGAAAGGCATTGTAAGGATCTCTGTGAGGAAAGTGATCTTACTGGATTCCATAACATCCATAGCATTTGCTCCTGCCTCCCCCAGTTGGAGAGTCCAACAGCTGTCTTCATAACTACTGCCACTCAGGATTTGAATAGTTTTACATAATCTGAGCTGGAGTGGGGAATCCAAGCTTTTTGCTGGTCAAGTGGCAGGTGGGGAATTTAAGCTTTTATAACAGGACCACAATTGCTGCTCCCACAGGGATTTTCTTCTACTGTCTATTCATTTATTATAAGCTCTAAAGTAAAGACTGAAGGATTAAAGAGGGGGTGGGAGGTGATATTCTGAATGTCAGAGGGGTGAAGACGTAGAGGAAATCCAGATCTATCCAGCTGCTGTGTACTGGCCCAGACACATGGCCCGTATGCCCTGTTTGTGACCCATGTGTGGAGGAGAAGTGTTTAAACTGCTGGGTCACCAGCTGACATGAGAAGAGGAGAAGCTGCTATTTTAATCATGTGACTTTGGTTTTACTTCTATTTTTTTCTTTATTTTTAATATACAAATATTAACCTAGCCTCATGTTTTCTCAGTTCTAACCACAGCCCATGCCTTTGTCATAACTGCGTCAACTGAGAATTGACTTTTCCAAGACAGCCCAGATACTCTCCACTGGCATGAACTTCTGGGACTCACCCAAGATCCCACAGAGCTACACTCATTTACCCCAGATGAGGGCTTGGCACAAACCTGACGGCAACGTCTGAAACAAATCACAGTTTAGGAGATGTAGATCTAAGAGAACATCAAAGGAAGCATGGAGTAAACTGCTTTATAGTTATATAGGGTCAGTGTAGTGCAGGTTTTTCTGAATAGTATCTCAGTGGAAGATAGGAAAATTATTCCAGCCTTAAGCAAATACAGTAAACTGAATAGAGCTGGGATTAAAGTGAAAAATACACATTCTCTTGCTTATGTTTAGCAGACTATCTCTGCTGTTTGCATTTGTTATGACATCAAACTTCAGGTGGCGGCATGTTTACACGTTAAAGGTAATGAATCTTGATTGCAGCAGACCTGCCCTTTGGCCTTCCTTTTCCTTGCTAGCACGCTGATTCCAGCCAGAACGTGCCCAGGCTTTGCTGCTCCACCACTCCCCTAGACTCCAAGGCTGGGGTGACGAACTGCTTTTACACAAAGCAAACTTTCATTCACTGGGAACAGGTACAAAGTGTCCTTTTGTGTGAACAGCTGGGAGTGAAGTAACCCATTCCTTGCCTTAACTTACTTCATTTAAGGCTCGTGGTGGAGGAGAAATGGAGCTGGAAAATGCCAAGCAGTGTTTTCTATGTCTGCTCATTTGCCTTTGCCTTTGACTTGTGCCACTAAACGACATTTTTGTCTTTTTTGTCTTCATTGTGCACAGAGCTACATCACAATAAAAAGTTTTAGATCTCTTGCTACAGATAGATTATCTTTATCTTGCAAAATTGCTGCAGAAACACTCTGTCTTCTGCTTCCAGGATCCAGTCAATATCTCTCAATATGGGTGGTCATCATGTAGGTAAACTTATAACTCCTTCAGCCATGTCCTCCCTTAAACTCTGGGACTCAGCAAAGAACATCAGCCACTCTTTTCCTGTCCTAACAGTAAGACACACTAGCAACAAAATCCTCACTCTGTCAAGTGTGCAGATACGTACTTAAGACTAAGTATGGCAGTAGTTCCAGTAAATTCAAATGAAATAGTAGGAGGCAACAAAGCTCACATGCATCTCACTAGGAAGCATAATCTAGTAATACTACTGTAGTTAAAACTCAAGGCAGACCCCAATGTTTGTTTGATAACAATTTTTTTAAATATTGGATTCTATGCAAGAGCATTTCATTTTATCAGATTCTTCACATGTAAGAAAATTGAAGAAAATGTATTTGTATTTCCACAAATAGGAAATGAGGAAAAATAGTGCCAAAGTAATGTTAAACCCATCAAAAATAACTGAAATCTGAACTATTCTACTGGGAGAAGTTGAGGAATTTAGTAGCAGAGCAGTCATTAAATTATTGCTTTAGAAAGAGCCATAGTATTTTGTGGTTAGCCATCTATAACAATTTTGCTTGATATTTATAAAATGCATGTGTGTATTCAGCAGGAGTTTCATAGCATCTTTAAAATCTAAAGGATTAACTCTGTTAGTTGAAATGACTAATTGAACGCTGATGTAAGTGCCAAGTATTGGTTATTGGAAATTTGAAATTAATAGATTTTGATAAGCCAAAAGAATTATTGACTACTCTCACTGCTGCAGTGTCCTTTCTTCCAAGATACTCTAGTACATAACAGGAAGACAGATAGTTGTATCAGCATAACATCTCATATCAAACTGGGAAGTCATTAGCATCAAAAAGGTGGTTCTTACAAGTTGTTATATTCCTGAGGGTATATTAGAATTATACATAAGCAATGATGGCAATTTGGGAGACAACATTTGCGATATTGATCTATTTTTGGACAGCATGAGGAGCCTTGAAGTTTTCACTGCGTAGGCAGTGTGTCTCACAGGTGCCCTTTTTGTTAGGTCAGGGCTGTCTCAAGCAAAATCCTTCTGAGAATATGTGGAATTTTGCTTTAGTTTGGATGAACCAGTTATTGTGTGTTCTGTCTTGGTGATGTGTTGAGATATATTTGCCATACTTCACACTTTCTTGCTGTCCTGGGTTGCAGTGTAGGATGTACACAAAGTATTTATTCTATCACCATCTTCATGAACTTTTGAAACCAGGTGGGGCAGTGTTTTCTCAAGCCCCTGCCTTTGGGCTGTCTTCTGCTAATGGCCCATCAACGCCTTGCCCATGACTCACAGCTAACTCCCTCTAGGAGTTATCTCTGTTTAATGGGCCATCAAGGACCCACTTCACACTCCCCATCCCATTGTGAGATGCTCCACCTAGGGGGAGGAGCCAAGCATTCTCACCTGGATATAAGCTGGTATTTGGGACAGTGCAAGCATCCCTTACCCACTGGATTCCCAGATGAGCAGAGCTCCCAGACCTTTCTACAGGATCACTGCTTCAGGAAGACCATCTCTTCTGGACTGCTTCCACCATCCTGCTCAGGCTGTATTCTGACTCTGTCAGTGGTCCTTTGTGTTATTGCATTTATTTTATTTTTACCTTTTTACCTTTTTTTCTTATTAAATTGTATTTCTGACTTGGAGCCTCTCACTCGTTTTGCTTTCAAACCACGACACTTGCATGGATTAAATCCTGCCTGTAGGTCAGATCAGTGTTTCCTTCATCTTTTCCGCTGCTTTTCCAGTCAGCAGGAACCACTACTCTTCACCTTTTCTAACAGGCTGGTAGTAGGAAGAATTTGATGATCTGCGCTGGGATGCCACAGGCACAGCAGGAGACAAGTCTGCTGCATGAGCAAGTTGTTCCTTGCTCCCTAGGATGAAGAAGCAGTCTGGATGGGATTGCCCTAGGGACTACAGTCCAGGTTCTTAGTGGTAAGATGGACCATGCAATCTTCCAGACTGGCATGCAGGAAGGCAAGATTGAAACATTTTTTCTGCCAGCCCAGCAACACAAAAAGGAAGAGACCATAAGTGAGATTAAAAGATTAAAAGATTAAAAGATTAAAATGCTTTTCCCAGATATGTCAGTAAATACAGGCTGACTGTGGATGTCACAAAGTTTTTTAGCACTAAATAAGGAAAAAAAATAGCATCATGAATTTTCAGAATTATTATAATTATTAGACAAAAAAAGTGAGTTATACGTGTCATGCTGTAAGAGCTACTCAGCCTCTGACTACTGGAAATGAGGGTGATATTTGGAACGTTCACTTCTGTGTTGACCTGATTCTCTCCCACTCTACGTGGCTTGTCTGCTGCTTGACACTACTAATGCCAACAGTGATGTTCATATTGGAGTGTCTGCACCTTTTTTTTTGTCTGCAATTATTGTTATAACATCATTTAATATGTATTACAGTCCATGAGTGGTCCTTTCCCTGATGTTACTGTTCCAGTCAAGGTCTGGGCAAAGCTGTAATTGAGTTCAATGAGGACAAGTGTCCAGTCCTGACCAGGCAAGCTGCAATTCTAGAAAGAGCTGAACTTTTGTTGGAAATAGTATTAGGGTGTACATGAGCTTTCTCTGCAACAATAATACCAAGTAAGTATAAGAAGGAAATTATCAGAAGTCAGGCAATGATACCTTGAAAATGTTCTTCTGTCAGAGGAAAATGTGCTCATTCAAATAAATGCAGTGTGTCTCAAGAAACAGCAGGTACTCAGCTATCAAAATGACCTTGCTGTGAGTGTGCAAGCAGGCATAGATTTCAGTGGTGTGTTTCAGCTTATCATCTGCATGCAAATACAATCAGTTTAGTGTAATCTGTAATTTGCATAAAGTCTTATCTCTCTTGGCAAGAAATTTTGTAACTGTTTTAAAGTAGTGTGATTTGCATACCCAAGTTTTATACACTCCTTTTCTTCATGTTGATCTTCACTTAAGTCAAAGGGAAGACACAAAATAGAAAAAATAGAAAATATGATTTTAAAGTTAATAAACAAAGTAACTAGAGGAGCTGGTGCAGAACTAGCACCTGCAACCAATCTTAGCAATAATCAATTTGACTTCTCCTGAAGTTATTTTGGATTTTGTTACTACTCTTTTGATGTCTGACCAGGACATTTTAAGCATTCAAAGAGAATCACTCAAAAACACGGGAGAAATTCAGAGCTAACTGGTTTTGTTTAGTGATCTGCAAAAGGGTGGTAATGGTAAGTTCTCCCAACTACCTTGCAGCAGAGCTGTGAGGCTTGTTCTGGATGAGGCTGCTGGGGATGTGCAGGTTCCTGGAGTTTTTAGAGCTCTTTCTGGTTTGAGTTTCAATTGAGAAACAGCAAATTTTGCCTCGTTTAATCTTAAAGCATTAATAATTATATGTTTTTCTCTTACGGTCTCCCCTGTTCCAGGAAGGATAATGGAATATACCTGTAGTACTCTATTCACAGGTGGATTTACTGGCATTAGGAAATACAATGTTGCTGTTATGACTACCTGCTGTAGCATGTGCTCCCAGTTACATAACTGGGAAACAGTTCCTTTGTTGCCCTGATCCAGTCCTCACTGCAAATGCAAGTTAGCTTTGGGCCAGGGAGAATGAGGTGTGGGATCATTCAGCAAGGTCATATGAACTTGCTGGTGAAGCCTAAAGCTGACATTTATTTGGTTGGTTAATTATCATATATTGAGGTTTTCTTCTCAGAAAATTGAAATAGAAGATAGGAGTAACTCAAGTCTTGCAACTGTATAGAAAGCATGTGTCTGCTGAGATTAGCTGGCGTACCAAGATGAGCTGGCATAACATCATCATGACCTAGAAGCCCTCCAACCCTAAAGTATCAGTACAAAGAGAAAACTGTATTGAATCATAAAATACAAGGTTGACAGAAACATTGAGGATAAATTGGTGTAACTTTTCTTGGCAAAATATATAGATGTAACATCTTCTGTCAGACGCATCTTTTTATAGCAGATCCTTTAACCCAGAAGGAGATAATTTGATTAGGTGACCAGAGAAGCTGATTTTGCCCTTAGAAATTTGGACCTTTACATCTGAAGATAAAGCTAAGCTGTCCTTACCCCAGTAGTGCAGACCTGCTGACCAAGAGTGATCCATTTTGGAAAAAAAAAAAGAAAAAAGATGCCTACATGTGGAAAACTAGAATCTGTCTTAGCAAGTCTGTAGTGAAAGTGAGAGTGGAAAGCCAAGCACCGCATCTCTTGGCTTGGCTATAAAAACAAAGTCAATAAGACAACCAGGAGATTATGAGTCCTCACATCATGTAAGAGCCAAGATCAATGAGCCCGAGAGACAGACCTTTGGACTTTGGCATTAGTCAGGGTTTTCAAGGTTGCCAGAAGAAGCAAAAGGTTCAGGAGGGTTTGAGATCCAGGGATTTGTTGCCATTGGAAAGGGTACAGAAGTCTGGAAAGCTGCACATTACAACCTCTGAATGTCCTCAGGTCCCTGAGGCAGTTCTAACATGAGGCTTGCAGATGCTCAAAGTCCTGCCTAGTGTCATCATGACACAATGCTTGCCAGGAGGTTGTGAGGCTATCAACCTTGCACAACACCTTCTCGTTTTGGGGGATTGGTATTTTCTCATGAAATTAAGTCATCGTAAAATTTTCATTCAGCTTTATGATACCTCTAATGGTATTTCAGTGAATATCTGTTCTAACTTGCACAAGTAAATGTGGGTAAAAATACACCCTAACAGTGATGAGGACAGTTCTAAGGCGAAGAATGTTCCAACAGGGAATTTGTAAGAGGACACAAACATAACTGTCATGGTTTCTAATATATCAATGATTTGTGGACAGGAGACTGAAGAAGATGTAAACTCATTCTCTGCAGTCTATCCTATCCTTGTCCTAATGTATTTACACCTTTTCTATTTGCTCACCTGTCTGCAGGTTATATTGCTTTTTGTTAGTCACCAGAAGGTTTTGTTCCTTAGGAAGTTTCTGTTTGTGATCTCTGTGCTGTCTGAATTGACAGAAATAATAGTTCATCCCTCTAAAATGTTGCTTACATTGCAGGAGTCATCTGGAAAGCCCCATACTTCTTTGGTGCTGCAAGTTAAGATTCACAGTAATCATGTGGGCTGATTGCTTGTTTCATACCACATGTGACTCATGGATGGGAATTTACTATCAGATATGTAGGAATGATGCAAACCAGGAGCCTTTACCCTTCTCTCATTTATTAAATTTCACAATATTAGAAAAATATTCCTTTTACAGGAATAACCACATTAAACCTACTTTTTGATTTGAAAATAAAATGAGAAATATATTAAGGATTTTTTTGGCAGTGTAGTAGCTGAGAAGAAGGGAAGTAGCCTTGGTATAAATTAACTTCTGAGACACTAGCCCTTGCGGTGAGGAACTGGCTCTTATCTTCTAAAGAAGATATTAACAGGAATTAAAATAACGTAACTCTGAAGGAACAATCACTACATGGTTTTTTTGCAAGAAGTATTTAGCATGATTACTAGAAAGTTGCTAGAAAACAAGCTGGAAAGCTACTCTTCAAGGGCTAGATGATGATGATGATTATTATTATTATTATTATGCTAATGATGAAGGACTATGGAAATAGTAACAGTAAATGGAACTATATTGATTTTGAAATACTTTCACCTTCCCTCTAGTTATGTGAGAAAGGGTTAGAAATACACAGTTTATATTGTAATTGTTTATTTCCATGACTTTCCATGTTCTGAGTTGAATTTGAGTTTGAATTTATTAATTTAAAAAGAAATACTTGAAAGTATTTTAAAAATTGTGGAATGTTTTTCAGTCCAAGTTACTAAACTCCCAATATTATTGCTTTTTATTATTTTATTATTTATTAACCCATTTTATTATTGCTTTTCTTTGGAAAGATAGGTTTGGAAAATAACAGCAGGAAATGCCCATACATGTGCATACATGTTTGTTTATGTACTTTTAAACATGTCATATACAGACTTGAATTGGAACACAAACAAGAAAAGAATGCCCAGTGGATATTGCTGAAATCCTGTCTTGTGTAACAAACAGCTATTGCACTGTAAGTTCAGACAGTGGCTTCTCAGCTCTAGAGGCTCCTGTGCAGTGTTCATCTACCCAGCCTTCACGTATGTCTATAGAAAATAACTTCCAACACTTTTATCTTCAAAGGTCTACACAAATACAGGCTCTGACAACCCTTTATTCCTGTGGAGCTGAAGTTTATAACAAAGCCAGTAGCTAAGGTTATCTGGATGTTTTTGTTCTTAAAGTCTTTTCTAGCTGGCTATAAAGATTGTGACATTTGGGGCTAAAACTTTGCTCTATTTCTGGACAAACTATGTGATGCAACAATTGTTCATGATGCTCAGAGAACAAACTGCTTCCTTACAAAAATCTATGTATGACTGAAGGCTGCTAAATTCCAAGGAAGGAAAGTAGTTTAGGTGTTGCTATTTGATAGAACTCCATGGAAGGCATTGAAAAGGGCAGTTTTGGCTAAGCATGAAACAAGTCTTTGCAATAGTGAGGATTGAGTCTTCCTGAGAAGAATGTTTGTCTGTTTGGGTCTTTGATGACTTGTCAAAACAGTAGCTGATGGCACAAAAGGAAGACTCTTGTATTAGCAGAGAATGACAGGAAGATAATCTAGTAAGTGTTTCAGACACTGGACTCTGGACTCTCCCCTTCCTCCCATAGAATTAGAGAGGAAATTAAAAGGAGAAAGGTGATACCAAAAATACGAGAGCATATTCCTCTGTGACACTCCCTTTGCTTCCGAATATGAGCTCAACAGGAAGTTCTGCAGCAATAACGCTTCCAGTGAGATTATTGATAAAAATTGGAGGTTCTGAAAGAATAATAAAAAAAATATATTAAGGTGTTTGAAGAAAGAAATGTTTCAGTAGACATATGGAGTAGAGTAAGATACTGAATAAAGCTGTTCTAGCTATTCCTTTTTTAATCAAAACTCTTCATCTCAGGCTGGTATTATTGGAATTTCTAACATATATATAGGAAAATGAATAAATATAATAAATGAAATAAAATCCTTAAAAGTCTTGTCAGAAATTACTGGGTACAAAGATGAAATTTTACTAGTAATATTTGACAAATGTTGAGGGTGTTATTTTATAAAGAATTCCTTCTTGTGGAACACTTGATCACATATAACAGTCTGTCAGGGGTCAGACCAGGGATTGAGATACTGGAACAATTTGTACTAATTGTACAGAATCATAGAATCACGGAATCGTAGAATCAGAGAATGGTTTGTGTTGGAAGAGACCTTTAAAGTTGATCTAGTCTAACCCCATAGGCATGATCAGGTTGCTCATAACCAGATCTACAGGTTCCTCAAAGCCCCATCCAAACAGTCCTTTAACAATGCAAGGGATGAGGCATCCATAGCTTCTATGAGCAACCTCTTCCAATGCCTCACCACTGTTATCATAAAAGAATTTCTTTCTTATGTCCAAACTAAATCTACCCTCTTTGTTTAAAACCTTTCCCCCTTTTGCTATCATTACAGGCCTTGGTAAAACATCTCCGTCTTTGTTATGAGGCTTTATGTGTTGAAAGACTGCTATAAAGTCTCCTCAGAACCTTCCCTTCTCTGGCATCAACAATCCCAATTCTCTCAGCTTTACTTAATAGGAGAGGTGTTCCACCCCTCTGAAAACTTTCATGACTCTCCTCTAGACCCTTTCTAACAGATCTACATCTTTCTGATCCTGGGGACCCCAGAGCTGGATACAGTACTATAGACAGGATTTTATGGGACCAGAGCAGAGGGGCAGATTCCCCTCTCTCTGCCTGATAGCCACATTAATTTTGATGCAGCCCAGGGCATGCTTGGCTTTCTGGGCTGCAAGAGCACATTAGCTTCTCATGTTGAATATTTCATCTGCCTGAACCCCAAGCCCTTCTCCTTGGGGATGCTCTCAGTCCATTCAGCTCCCAGTCTGTACTGATACTGGGGATTGCCCCAACTTACAAGCAGGCCGTGTTGAACTTCAAGAGGTTTGCATGTATCCTTTTCCCAAGTCTGTCAAGGTTCTTCTGGGTGGCATACTTTTCCTCCAGTGAATCAACTGCACCACTCAGCTTTGGTGTCATCTTCAAACTTGCTAAAGGTGCATTCAGTCCCACTATCTATGTTCTTGATAAAGATATTAAATAGGATTGGTCCCAAAACAGACCCTGGAAGGAAAATAGAATGACATATTGTCAATGACATACACTCTATTTCATAATTTCATATTGCTTTCCAGTCTATCTTACTTCCCTGACTTATGTTTCTTGCCAAAAAGTGAGATGAAGACCAGATCACACAACTGTGGACAGGAAAACTCTGATTATGAGGTTGGTGGATAGATACATTTAGCTAGTATCTACCCAGGGAAACGCTTGCGTGGCCATATTCCATGTTGAAATGTTGAGACTCATTGTGCAGAGGGGATTGAATGTGGAATTTTTTATTATTTCAATAGCCTTGCATACTTCCTCATGGTGAAATTCAATCAGAAGTCAATTTGTCCCTGTCCCATCTCTTGCCACAAAGAAGCTTGAAAACAGAAATTAAAAGAAAAAAGTCTAACTTTTGATGATCTACTGCAATAATTAAAAAGATCTCTGAGGTGGCATTTATGACATGAGGAGGCTTCAGTAAAACAGATACTGGAGGGAAGAGCTTTGGAAGGACAAAGGCCCAGAGAAATCTGTGTGTTTTTCTCTGTCAGGTAGCTATTAACAAACAACAGCAAATACGATTTGCAACCTCCAAGTTGAAAGCACCATGTAGTCCACTTTCAGTGAAATACTTTGATATTTCCGTATTTATGCTGTGTCACAATTTAATTTTCATGTTGATGAAGACTGACAGGAAATGGTGGAACAGAGAAATAATTATCTAATCTTTGCTGCTGCTTTTGCTGGAGTAGGCATACATGGATTGGGAGACAGGCTGCATTAAAATCAAACCAGATTTGATATGGTGCAAGCATGAGTCATACTATTTAATTTAAAATGAATAATTTTGTTTGGTAGCTTGAACAAAACTCCTAAAGAAAAGATCACTTCTTACTGCAGACATCATCCTATTAAGTGGATGCAACCTCCCAACTGCCCACAGGTACTAAATGTACCAAAATCTCCCCTTTCCCTGCACAGACTCTTGCATGCTTCTGAATGGCTGCATAGCTGGCTGGTCAGTAATCTTGGGCAAAAATATCTTTGTTAGGAGTGGCAGATCCTCAAGAATGAACAAATGTCAGCTAATGCCATGTGGCTGAGCTTGAAACAGTTATGAAAAACAATGCCTATTTAAAGGAAAGAGTGATATAGTTCTCAATGATAAAAGAGGGACTCTTTAAGAGCCAATCTCTACTAGTAGCAGGAAGAAAGATGTCTGTTCCAGAATATTTAGAAAGATCAGCTGTCCTAAAGATTAACAGCTCTAATTTGTGCTTGGTCTTTGGGGCTTTTTGTTTCTGGTACTGAGATGTTAAGCAGTCTAGCAACAAAATAATGAAGTATCTCTATTGAATAGCTGCACTGTGGTTGGTCTCAGCATAACTTAGCAACTAATGAAGGCCTTTAAAGTTGGGTACAGCCCTCAGTCTGTTACTAGAGGAAGAAATTTAAGACACTAGAAAGTCTATTTGCCGGGAAGCAGGAGAGAGTTGTGTGAGCAACTGCTCTCTCTCTTCATCCCTTCATTCTTCCTTTTTGTGTTTACCTATTCCTTCAGGCCAATACACTAGCCTGAGAGTAGCTGCCTGTCTAATAACTTATTCAACAGTCTTCTGAAAAAGAAGCTACCCATGACTCATTTCACACTCCCCAAGCCCTGTATACAAATGGCATGAAAGCTCAATCATGTATGGAAACAGTTTTCTTTCCATCAAGGTAATTGGTGTATCCTTTTTGAATATGTGTCACAAGACCTGATTGTGTATTGGCAGGCACGCTGGAGAGTGGTGCACCCTTCTGCAGCAGATAACACACAGACCTGCTGTGATAGCACAGACTCGTCACCAGATCCTGCTTGGCAGTGCACAGCTTTGCAATAAACGAGTTGCATTTGCCTTGCCAATGCCCACTGCTTCTGAATAATCCAGGCCTGACGGTCGTCCTTTTGCCACCCTGACTTATGAATACCCTGTTTTTTGCTTTATCCAGTTACCAACAAAGCAAATAGGCGTCTTTTTTTTATTTTTTATTTTTCTCCCTGTTCCTGAACCTTCTAATACAGTGTCAGTAAAGATTCTCAGCAATTGCAAAAAATGAAGCAAAACTGCTGTGTACAGACAAGGAACTGTCTGAATCCCTGCTTCTTGATTCCACAAAAAAAGCTGAATAAATAATAGCTTTCAGGCTACAGCAAACATAATAATTCACATCTTGCTCCAAGGTATATTTTCAATAAGTTACGTAGCCCTTGTCTCCTCAATCTGTTTGTTACTTTGATTTCCACAAGCAGGTCCAGGTTTCTTGGAACACAAGCCTCTGCTATTTCAGGCAATCATGTCATGCAATCCATTTCATACAATCTAACTCTTCTCAAGGCCAGGTGGGTTGATTTCCCCCATGCTGTTCTAACTAATGTCATTTTGCCTAATGCTCTTTGCAGCTTCATTTGCCTCATTACGGCCAAAAGAGAATGCTGGTTTATGGGTAGCTGGTGACTGTGCTGTACACTAAACCCATGTATTCTACTGTTAAGTATCTCTCCTTTTTTACTATGTAAGTCCGTCCCCAAGGTCATCCAGATTTTCATATATAATATCAAAATTCTTTCTACATTTCCTACACTTCTGGGTGTTCACATTGTCAGGCAATTTTTTCTAGCCCATCACTAGTTTCTCTGACACCAACCAATCAAAAAGTGTATACAAAGTGTAATCATTAAAATGAAATATACAGCTCTCTTTTTCTTTAGGATTTTTCATTTTTTAAATATAGGTGTGATTTTGTTTAGCATGTACTTGAATGGACTTGTATTTGCATACTTTTGACTGAAACATGATAAAATGGTGGTGAGAGACTAAACTCTTCCAACCACATTGGGGATGACTGACATTAAAAAGTGTTTTAGATCAAAGTGGTATTTTTTTCCCTTAGGCTCATCTACTTTTGGTGAACCGCTTTTCACTATACAATATATTCATTTTCCATACTGACTGATATTTTCGTACTGCAGGAGCAGGTCCCTGATAATTGGTTTCTCCCATTGGTCTTGTTTAACATTGCAGAAAGAAAAGGTGGCTTTCATAGAGTGGATTTGCTGTCTTCAGATGTTGGCTTCTACAAACATCACTAGAAAGGATTTAAAAGTCTAGAAAGGATGGGGAAAAGAAAAGAAAAAATGAAGCTTCAGGGGTTAATCAGTAAATTTCCAAAAAATGGCTGAAGTTAGGGACTTGCAGACAGGTATAGACCACACAACTGTCGTTGGTAGTCTTCTGCAACTGGTGAAGCTGAACAGCTGAACCCTATGGTTCTCCAGCTTGAGTGGCATTTTCCTGAGAAATAGCCCAGCTGCTGAGTCCTAAGTAAATGTCAGGTTCTCCTTTTCTGTCTCCTCAGGGGTTTCCCCTCCTGTTTCAAGTCTGAACTAAGATTTTTTTTTTTTTAACATGCCCAAGAGATATGTTTGAATAATGAAGAATTTCAAAGCTGGGATTTTCCCTTTCACACCCTCAGTAAAATTATGGCATTTCCAATCTTATCTTAACTGGTATACAGGATATGTCCCTTCAGAGAACTAATACATCTCAACATGACCAAAACCCAAGGAGTATGCCTCTGAAATGAGGACTAGTACCTTTTTCTCTCAGCAACACCCATTCATCTTTAGCAAAAAATATCTTTGAGGGACTCTCCTGGTAGGTTGAATCCAGTGACAAGATGGAGAGCTTCACTGAATTAAGTCATATGTCATGGCTTGGATTAGATTCATTGGAAGAAAGAACCTGAAATTTATGGTCTTTCCCTGATTTTATTTGACCTCATTAATCTGCAGGAATAAAAAGTGTAACACTGTGTTGCAGCAGGACCAAAGTTTATCATCACATACCAGTATTGGAGTCAGATTTTTGAAAAACAGGTCTTAAATTCCTTCACAAAACTTAAAGCAAATTACAGCAGTTACGAAATCGGGTGGTCTAATCCAGAGGAGGAATGCATACATGGTCAAACTACATGTCCTAAAGGAATTATGGAGAAAGCGGGGTCACACCTCTTTTCATTCCTCTAATGGAGTTTTGCAAATGACACAGTATGTGTCACAGAATCTGCCATTACTAGAGGAGTAGAGCAGATTTCCATGCTTCCCCATCCCTGTGACTGGAGGGGACATCTCTATTGCCACATGAGGCTATGGCATGGTGGATGGGAAGCCAAATGCTGAACAACAAAGCTGTTGCTCAATGGCAATGTTTGTAAGTGCCCAGCAGGCTCCTACTGGGAGGGTTTCTATGGGAGAAAGGTGGACACCAATGGGTCACCCCCTCACATGCAGTTGGACAGGCCTTGCTGGGTTTGGAGACTTTTGTACTTCAGATGCCCTTCTGACATACCTTCATACAGCTTCACTTGCACACTATAGAGAGCTATCTACTCTAGTGGAATGCAAAACCACCTTATTTGTGCCCTGTGCTGTCCCAAAAATCCCAGCAGAACAGAAAAAGGCAAACCGGGAAAGCCAGAGTTGATTGCCTCCTCCATCCCTGCTTCTTGTGCAAGAGCACTGTAGGCTGTGTTCCCAACATGCATGGTTTTCCTGCCTTCTCTGCAGAAGTGTCTTTGGGTAGTGCAGCATGGAGACCAAAGGCACCTGCTTCCATAGGATCCCTGCTTTAGGTAATGACACAAATATGTATTTCTGTAAGTGTAGCTGCAACTGAGACAGGATGTAGAACTTTCACCTGCATTAGTGGTGCATAAATAAACCAGAAAGTGCATCATAAGACAAGCATATGGTTGAGAAAACTCACCTATCTCAATATCTAATACAGGGCTTTTTGTCTTTTCCTGTGTGCTGTTGATCAAGGTTCCTATACTGCCCACTGTGGTAAAAGCTGCAGTTCTCCATATTGATGGTATAGGCCAAGTCACCTAAGTATCACAGCTTCCTTGCAAGAGCCCATCAGGCTCATTGGTGTGTTTCACTGCTTTAGGGGAGGCTACATTAGTTAATGAAATACGTGGGCTCAAGTTTAGGCGCTTATTCTAACTAACCTGCAGAGACAGTTTGGCTTGTATTTCAGCAGGTGACCAGTCCAATGGCTCAAGGGAAGGAAAAGGTGGGTGAAAAGTACTGAGTCCAGTCTTAGTCAGAAGGTGGTGTCTAGGTTTTTAGTAAAGACCTTGGAAGAATCCCCCATCTGACCTGAACTGAAAGTGATACTGTATTTGCAGCCACCAGCTTTGTGTGATGGCAATGATCAAAGCACTGACACATGTTCCTTCTATCTTAACTAAGATCAACTTTAAATCACTCAGTGTTATAGAAGGTACAAACTGTTACAGGCACAACTTTATGGAGTGATTTCACAGAACTTGCTAAGGAGTTCTGACTGCACTTTAACTGAGGGTTTTAACAGGATGCAGGATGTGGGTCTTTTCTCTGACAAGCCTATCTAGAGAAAAATAACCTTTCCTTACCCATAGTTTGTACGTATTTATACACAAACAAGCACCAGTGGAGGAAACCACACAGTGTTCTCAGTTTTACAGATCAGCTGTTTGACTTCATTGTGTGCCTATCTGCCCAGTAATCTGAGAGCACATAGCAACATAAGTGTTGCTGGGCCAAAAATAGTCCTGCCTTCAGCAAACTTTTCTCATACTAACACTGAGCAAAAGCATGGGTAGGAAATGGTGCCTGTCAGATAACAGCTGCTAATTATCAGAAAATGGGTGAATTAGGATGATATACAATTAAGAAGTCAATTTCTTATGTGTGTTTAGTCTTTTTTCAGCATATGGTCGACAGTAAAGACTATTTAAATTTTTTAGTAGTGCTTAAGGTGGTTAACACAGTCTTTTAATGACAGGAACTATTTTACAGTGAAAACTGAACTAACTTTCATTTTCCATTATCACATTCTTTGCTGGGTTTTCTGCTTATAAAATTTCAAGAAAATGAAACATCAAGAAAAATTTTGTTTTTGAAATTACGGCAAAAGCAGC
Source organism: Sterrhoptilus dennistouni (assembly GCA_013397095.1). NCBI lineage: Eukaryota > Metazoa > Chordata > Aves > Passeriformes > Zosteropidae > Sterrhoptilus > Sterrhoptilus dennistouni. The sequence goes on along the minus strand of VWZU01000208.1, from coordinate 358,269 downwards.
ATGTTGTCTAATCTGTATGAAGCTGTTTTGAATGAAGTGAACAATACATTTTGCAGTGTTTCTATGTCTACATATAATACATATCATAGAATCACAGAATAGTTTGGGTTGGAGGGGGCTTAAAAGATCATCTAGTTCTAATGCCCTGCCATTAGACCAGGTTGCAGAAATCCCCATCCAACTTGACACATACTGCTACAGCTTCACTTTCTGCTATATCCAAATGTAAAATATACAGCAAGTATCTACTGTTTTTGTATAAATAAGTGATTTTAATATTTCTCCTAAAGTCAATGCAAATAAGCATATACAAGAAGATGTATCACTTGTAATTTCTTATAAATTTACATCTTTCAGTATAAGTGATCCGCAAGATGTCAAGCTGAAACACCCTCCTCTTAGTTCTCTGAAATTCATTTACCTTTCTGAAATGCTCAGAGACTTTTTTTTTTTGCAGGACTTCTGTGAAATTTATCATGCAAACTAGGAAATACCCTAGCAGAAGATAGCTTTTGAAAGGGACAGAGTCCTTCAAAATGTGGAACTGTGAACAAAATTTAGAAGAGCAACTTGAAAGTTCAGTATACAAGGCATTTAAAATTGCACCCCACCCATAGTACTCTCTAAGACTATCACAAACAAGACAGATTAATTTACTACTCTTGTTAAATTTCCTTCTCATTCTACCTGTAATACTTAGAAATAAATATACCAATATATTAGAAAGTGAATTTAAGTTTCAGTTCAATATAGTTTGCCTATCTTAAATTGTTGACACAGCTGGGACAGAGTCTTGGATTAGTGAATAGAGGTGGAACAGTGAGTAGATTCACATTTATCTGCTTCTTGGAAAAAAACTATTCTTAAAAACAGCTAAGAGGTGGAGGTGGATTTTAAACTTTTTTTTTTTCCTGTTTACCTTTCCAAGCTCAAATGCAGACCTCAGTACTAAAAAACCCCAAACTCAAAACATCAGAAAAAGGCATTATATTTGGATAGATTTACAATGGCTTTGAAATCTCCTTTGGAATGTTTCATTTCACAACACATCCACATTGCTTTGGAGGATATTTCAAGAAGGGTAGAAGCACCTCAGGGAAAGAAGGAGCAGATTATTGAAGTAAATGGAGCCTTTCAAGGGGACACCTTTATAATGCTAGAGATGGGGAGCAGATGCAGAAAGGACTTTGACTGAAAAAGATGTTTAGGAAAAAAAAGAGTTCTCTTTCAGGAAATAAAGTATGAATCAGAAAAAGTGGGAGTTTATAATACAAGGAGCACTAAAATAATAGAAGGCAGAGGGAAGCCATTGTGTACAATGGCAAATAACAAATGAAGGGTGTACAAAAGAGTGCTACAGCTGCTATAGCTCTACTGTATTTTTAAGCTGCTCTGGTTTATATTTTAGTAATTATTTCAATTATTTCAGTAAACTTGTATCATGGCAGTCTGAGATTTAAATCTGAGGCACCAGAAAAAACTTCTGGTTTACAGTATTCTGCAGAAGAGTAGCAAAATGGGTGTGGTGCCTCAGTCAGGTCTTTTCTGTTTGCCTCTCTGCCCATCACCCATTGGCAAGCACTTAAAGAATTTCCAGCTTTAGCACCATTATTTGAGTGTTCTCCATGAGTCCCTGTTTTCCTCCATTTGTAGAGTACCCTACAAACATATTTTCATTTGTTTTGTGTGATTTGGTTTGGGTTTTTTCACAATTTCAGAGATCTTTTGTAGTTAAGGAGAAAACTATTAGTGTCAGAGTACCCAGATTGTTTCCCATGCATGGATTAGCACTTTGTTATTTTTTGGTGCATTTTAAACTAACATTTTGAAAATGACAATTTCAAATTCTAGCTGAATGCTATGTTTACTAAAAAAATACATTCCACTTAGAATTTATTACACTTTCCAAAGACATATTTACCTAGTTGTGTGTGTTTGACAAGTTTCCATCCTGACATTTCCTGGCTCCTGGTTTTCTCTGTTTAACAAATACAAGCTTACAATGAATTGCATTGTAACTGGTATTCCAGGGTACAGACTTCAGTTTTACATCGATATTGCAACTTCTTAATCCCTCTTTGATCAGAAAACATTAAATGATCACTTCTAGCATCCTCATATATTCACAAATATTTTAAAGCAAAATAATATTTCTGATATTAACCTAATGAGCTCACCAGAGTTGTTACAGCTGACAGCTCTCAAGAAATGAGAGGTTACAGATAATTTTCCTCTTATGGTTAATCTTGCAGAAAAAAAGAGATGATTTTTGGTCTGTTTTGAAGCTGTGCATCCTGCTTACAATTTTTGTCTTCCTGGAATGGTAAAGTAAGACTTCAGAAAATATTACCTGCAAAGTCAGCAGTAACAGATTCTGACTGAGCCACTAAAGCCACTGCTGAAAAGAGAGGTTTAATGGATGCTTGGAAGACCTGTGTTTCTGGGGAGCTGACAGATTCAGGGAACAGAAAAAGGATAATAAAAATATTTATTTGTAGATCATGGAGAGTATTAAAGCTGAAAATCTGTGTCAGGTGAAGTATGCTTGCAATAATGTATTGCTGAATAGTATTTTGGTCTGCTTGTGGTCAACCCTATAGAGAACCATACTGCATAAAGGAAAGCATGCTTCAGTTAAAAAATTGTTTTTTATCTGGAATTGTTTTAAGAACATTTCAAGTCCAAGACGACCACACTCTTTTAACTAATCTGTACAGAGGCTGGTGATGTGAAGACAGTCTTGAAGTACGTAAATGTGATATCATGGAGCAAAGGCTAAGAAAGAGAAGTATTTATCCCATGGGTCAGTTATTAGAAAGGAGAGAAAAGGAAGCCATGAAGTCCCAGAGAAAGAAGCCTGGGAGTTGCTTACATAAAAAAGGAAACTGAATATAAAATATTGAATAACTGACAATTCCCTCCCTCTATTTCTGTAAACAGGGAGAAGACGACAAAAGCGTAAAAAATTGGCATCTCCAACAATTTAATGAAATACATGGCACTGTTGATGTAGAACTTGGATAAAAATATCTCCGGTGTCTTGCATTTCTTTCATGAATAAGCTCTCTCACATTCTGTTCTTAAAAAGCTTTCTTGTTGATTTTTGTTGTGGAATTTGAAGTGCAGTGATCTTCTCAGGCGTGTCTCCTGAATGTAGGTCAGGCATTTAGCGAACAGAAGTCAGTACCATGTGGCTAAGAAACAATCATATGACTCCATTTAGCAGTAAGTGGTGACTCTTTTTGGACAAAGAATTTGATTTACTATTACAAATAGGGAACAACGTGATGAGTCCAGTGAGACCTACAGCTATGTGTATGGTCATTCATCTAACATCAGCATTCACAGCTGCAAGTACTGTACTTGATGGATTCCTCTTTACACATAATGTTGGTCTCTTGGCAGTGAGAAGCACGCTTTCTTTTGAAAGAAATTATTTCTGACAGAATGCAAACTTGGAAAGTTAATTTTCCTTCCAGAACTACTCTCAGCTGTATACACTTAACCTTCTTAATGATTTCTTTATATTTAGTAATATCATTCACCTTTAACATCCTGCTAGATACAGTTTGGGACTAATAGAATGATATGAGAATGTTTCTAAAATAATTTTCCAGATTAAAAGAAAAAAAAAATATTTATCCATTTATCTCATAGTATTTTAACTCATTTATTGAAACTCAGCCAATAAAAACAAATATTTAATATAAACATGAAGGACCTAGCATTTTCCTGCAGTGCTGAGAATATTGATATAGTCTTTAAATGTTAATTTATCAGAAGTCATGGATACTCATGCTGAAAAGACATTCAGAGACCTATTTTAGCTTTATGCATGTGAGTAGTCCCATAGAAGACAGAAAACTACTCACAAATGTAAGAGTAGGAGACTTTTTCTTCAACAGAATAATATGGAAATTACTGTGTTTACAGGCTGAGACAGAGGGGAAGGGCTTTTGTTAAATGATTCTCTCCCTTTAGACTTCAGAAACCTGGCAAGGTGTTTTTAATGCCCTGTAGTCGTGTATGTAAAGGAATTACCCATACCAATCCCTTTGATGCTACAAGGCCTGAGGCCTCCTCTGTGCAGAAGACAAACAGAGTGGACAGCCCGTGTCCTGAAGGTCTGAGCAGATAAGGGTTTTTTTGAGCGGTGAAATTCCCAGCACAGCTACAATAGGTTGGTGGTGCTGCTGTCCTTACAGTGGCTTAACTGGGTACATGACTGCTCTGTCTCAGAGGGGTGTTCCTCTGCAGCCATGCCCCTCCTGAGGACAGAGTTGGCAGGTGGAGCAAGAAGGGGGCATAACACCAGAACAGCCACGAAAGGAAGATGGGATCTCTGTGCTGCAATGGGGATGGACAGACTTTTTTGGTTTGGTTTCATGTGCATCAGAGAGGCTGAGGTTTGGTTAGGAAGGTTGATAAATTAGTGAGAAGAAGGAACTCCTGAAGACACTGAGGACAAGAGATGGCACCGGGTGGAGAGAAGGTGATGAGAAGGGCAAGTGAGGATGTAACTGAGGTGAAGAGAATGCAGCCATAAGTCAAATGTGGTTTGGGCAAACAGGTAATTGGTAAACACTAGGCTCTTGCAGTTTCAAGGCAGTAGGAGCCTATTTTATTAACTATTGTGATGAGCTTTTTTAAACAAGAAACTGCCTTTTCTAACTATATTCTCCCAGATAAGCTTTGAACTGACCAGGTAGAGAGAGATTCATCTCCATTGTTGGCAGTATCAGGAAGGGCAAAAATTATCTGAATACTGATTCAAGAAGTGTTGGGACACTCCTGGGAGTTTATAGCTTCTCTTCAGGGCAGAGAGAAAGGAGGAGAAGCTGGGAAAAGAACTTTATAAAGTTGAGAAGGGCCAAGAGCACACCTGTGAACATGGCAAGCAGAATTAGGACTTTGCAGAATTGGCAGATGAGTAGCAGACTAAGAAGAAATAAGTGCCAATGTGTTCTGATTAGGGCTGGTTAGACTCACAGGAGCTTTTGCTGCTCTGAGTTGCAGTTATTTGGCTATTAGGTTATTTACCTGCTCTGGAAAGATGCTTCTTCATTTGGCTTCACTCCTGCTTTGCTGAGATATGTGCTTGACTATCTACAGGGCTACTCAACAGGAGCACCTTCACATTATAGTAGGCAGCCTAATCTGTACTAACAATAGACAACAATTAAAAACAGATCCCATTATCCTACAACATCATTAGATTTGTCTCTAGTGGGTGTGCAGAAAGATGAGAGAAGGGATTAGGTGGTTACTTAATTAGGACTACTTGCTTCTTCAGCTGATCTCAGGCCGCTGATGTTTTTGCCTTGGACTGGAGATGACTAAAGGTCATTGAGCAGTATTGGGTAAGCAAAAGAGATGGTTTATAGCTGGAGACAATAGATGCCTGATCCCACCTTTATTTTATGAAGACTGCTAGGTTAGAAGTGCCAGAGAGTAAGAGGAGAGAGAGTATGAGATATGATCTAATTTCATCCAGCCTACAGAATCCCATATGTTGCTTCATGAACTTCTCATTGCTTGAGAATAAACAAGGAGGGTATATTTTAGCTTGATACATTGTGAAGCATCATACACCAATACAGACTGTGCTGTATTCCACACTTACTTAGAATTCCCTGTTGCTTGTTTGACTTCAGAAAGTAAAACTGGCTCTCGTTTCAAAATTCTCACCTCATGTTTTCAAATATATCCAGTATGCTTCTTTATTAGCTGTAGCAATGTAAATACAGGATCAAATAAATTTCACTTGGCTGCCTGTGTAGAGTTGCAGCATTAGTAAGTGTGCTACTCTTTCTGGCCCAGGGTGAGACAAAAGCATCTATATGTGCATTGATTTCCACAGCCTTATCTTTTAAACACCTTGTGTTCAACATATGTGAAATGATTAAAAAGTATTTTATGGTGCCCTCCTGTCTGCCTCATTTTGTCACACTCAAAGATAAAACAAAACCAAACCAAAACAGAAAACCTCAGGGCATTTTAGAAGAGCCACATGAGTGATATCCTGGACCTTTTATCCATTTCATGGAAGACATTAGTGACTGATAATGATAGCCTGTCAGATAATACCAGAGCCAAATACTAATCTCAACTTCTTAGCTACCTGCTAACCATTTACTGCAAGGGTTCCTAGAGTTTGAATGCTTGAAAAAATTCAACAGAGAGAAAGCCATTATTCTGTCACCTTGTTAAAATACAGCTATGGTGGTGCTGCTCAAAAGCGTTTACAGTGCCATGATAGAAACACAGATAGTGCAAAGTCATGGTGCTACAGAGCCATCTATATTAATAATGTCCATTAAAATAAGTTTTATAAGAATTGTATTCTTTTAAAATTAATTTTCAAGGTTTTTCATCTGAAAGAAAATAAATGGAACATAGGATACGTGGATATTTTAAAGCTGAGATATTCCTAGTTAGGATACATGGTAGCTTTGTTAGTGATGTCTTGTTGTTGGACTATTTCCATAGGTACCAAAACATGGAGAATTTGAAAATGGAAACCAAAACTGATGCCATCATGTTATTATTCTCATAGTGTTTTCTGCTGCCTATTAGCTTCCTGAGTTTTGTCCTGTATTTCCCTTTTACGTCTGTTTCCATTGGTCTTCTCTTCAACCCTCAAGCATCATGCAGCGAATTGTGAATAACTTTCCTTAACTATTCAATTACATTCTCAAACCTTTATCAGAAAAAACCCCACTTTTCAACTGGAGGAAAACAAATGCCAGCAAACAGAAGGCATGCACAAACCCTTGTTTCTTCATCCCCCCCCATATGAGTTAAAATTGTTGGAGAGATTCTTGTTTTGGCTATGTTGCCAGTATATTTTCCTCCAGAAACCCACTGACACCACAGAAAATCTGAGCAAGAACAGTAGTGGTTTTCCCATTGTACATAACCAAACAGAGAGTATGGGAAAGCTCCTAAGTCATAACAAAGGGAAGAATGGATGCAATTTAGTCTAAACAAGATTTATTTAAGATTTAAGCAAAATTTTTTCCCCTTAGGGAATTATGATGCTATTTTAATGTGTATTTCTGGACATTTAACACATTGCTGCAATCACTTTAAGATGACTTAAACATATGCACACTTATTGTTTATTCTTTCTGTCATCTCATACATTTTCATTCAGCTGCTCTTTATTTTGAACCCTCTTTGATGTATCCTGATTTAGGTCTTGCCAAACTGAGAACTCTTAATCAAGAGAAGAAATACTTCAAAAAGATTTTCTGGCATTAGGTTTTCTTTCCCCCTTCTCTCTCTTCTTCTTTGCTTCCTTTTTTTTTTTTTCTTCTTCTTTTTCTTTTAGTAGTAGAGTGCAAAGAGGGAGGAGAGAATTAAAACATGGACCTCGCTCTTCACAGATGTGATCATACAAATTATTTTGCTGCTGCTTCCCAAATTTCTTTGAAAACAAGGGGTGGTTTTTTTTTTTTGGGTTTTTTTTAGTTTTTTTTAAATGAAGCTCATCACACAGTTCATGGCATGTGGGTTAGAAATTGTCTTGTCATTAGGTACCACTACTTTCTGCAGGAATCTGAAATTTTCACTATGATGTACCATTGCACCAAACTGTGATGTAACTTTTGTGAGACACCAAGACTAGTAGTTTTATTAATTTTGGCAGATCCAGCAGTAGCTGCAGAAACAATAACTGTGCACACTCTCTGATAGTGACTCTACTCTGAACAGGACCGGTTCAGTCCTGCCAATTTCCTATTCTGATCTTGGGTGCCTGGCAAGCAGACAGAAGACATTCAGGGGAGTGAAATAACATCTTCAGGATGACACACAGATTAATGCAAACTCAATATTAAGTTGGAAATGATCATTACACTTATGGTGAATTTTGGTTAGTTTCTGGCTAAGGAGACCCCTCACCACCTGCCTGGTTTTGGCTGCATACCCTTGTTGTCTCTGTGGGACTGCTTGCACCAGGATTTCTGCCCTAGCAGTTTTACCTCCTTTTTCCAATTCAAATAGTTTCTGATCTCTGTGAAAAACCGTGATCATATCTGAAGAAAAATATTTTCATACTTTGTTTCAACTTGATAAACAATCCTTAAGAGATGGACTTAGAAACAGCCTTTTCAGCTCACTGTTAGTCAATTAATTCAATTAAATTGTTCTCCCCTTCCAACTGGGATGAAATCTGATTGGCCCCCAGGTTACAGACAGGCACTTGACATTTCATTTTTCTGTAATGAAGTGTTGATTGTTAGAAAATTCATTTAATTCACATCGTGCGGGCACTGTTCTAAGCTACTTCTATTCAAAGTGAGGGACACCTGCATCATAGAAATCTCCCTTTGAGGGACTCACCTATAGCCCTGTTTGCAGTTAATGGAGCATCACTGACACGTGTGGGATATGTTTTGTCTTTCTAGAGATGTCTGAAGTAGATAAAATGAATGAATTATTATTTTTCTCCCTGGTCACGAAGGAGTCTATGTGACCATACATAGAACATTTCAAGCAGCCTAATATGGAAGAATGAATTTCACACTAGGAAGCCACATATCCAAAATTCCCAGTGTAATAAAATTGTGATAAACAAGATTCCATGTGTGATCTCATGATGTGATCACAGAATGAATAACAGAATGTTTAAAATTAGAATACTACACTCAGCTGAGAGTTTGTCTGGGTCAGCCACAACTTCTGATATTGTTCTGGACATCCACAAAGAAATTAAAAACTGGAACTTGAGCAATCTTGTGTTTTTCTGGATGCAGAGCTAAGGAGAAATTTAACCTAAAAGACAGATTTCTGCACTGGGAGGAAATTTTCCTCAGCTTTGTGAGTATTGTGTGCCAGTAGTTCAGTCTCACTCTGTGTCATACATCCAGAGAGGACTTGGACTCAGTGCATTAGAGCCTTCACAGTTTTGGGATAACGTGGCTTGTGTTGTCCTCTTCTCAGGTCATCTTTATACCACATCACCTTCTGCTAGCCTGAGGTGTTATCTCTCACATATTTCTTTGTGACATTTTGATATCTCTTATGAATTTCTTGGATGTGTTTACAGTTTTCCTTTTACCTCCTTGATGCATTTCACTTCCCATGAATGTTCCAAACTTCTGTCTGAATTGTTCAATTAATACCTGGCTCAACATTTTCTCCAGTACCCACAGTTTACTTTCTAGCATATTCTGGAAAAACCACACATACACAATTAATTATTTCCTTTTACCTTCTTGCTTGTGGCTCTGATTTTCCCTGGAATTTCAGTGTATCTAGCCTCCGTTTTCTTATGTTACAGTTGTTGATTTGTGTTTTTCACATTATTTTGAAATTTAAATATTCTCTCTTTTCATTGTAATTTGTGGCTGCAAACTTGCTAGTGTCTGTTTGATATTGCAGTGCCATTTCATGTGGTTAATCTGTGTCATCACGCTTTCACATTTTAGTTTCTTTTTAGAGAAGGGCATAAAAAATCCAAAATATTCACATAAAGTCTCTGGTGTATCTCAGAGATATATATTGATATGATATATTAATTAAATGACATAAAAGCTGTCTGTTTGGCAGTATTACTGCCAACAGTCAGTCACAAATGAACTATTGATCCTTCATGCTTTAAGGTTTGAATTAGAGGGAATCAGGTGTTTGGAATTAAATATGTGTGATGATCCTGCTGAATCAGAGACAAGGATTTGTCCTTCATTTCTATTCCCATTAATCTAGTCCAGCTGGAAGTTTACAAAGCACGTGCTGCCCAGAGAAAAAGATCTATAAAAGGACTCATATCTATTATGTCCTTGAGTAAAAGAATTAATACAGTATTTTTAAACTAGTTTTTTGTTTTGTTTTGTTTTTTTTTTAATGGTGTAAATTTCCATAATCTTTTACTGTTCAATAATCTTTTACTGTTTTACAGTTTCATCTTAAAAATCTGCCCTTAGGAAACCCCAGGCAAGCCAGTATTCCTGAAGCAACTTTTCTTGTAATCATACTATTTCAAATGAATGCTCTTAGGGTAGGGTAATGCAGAAGGTGATTTTAACCCAGCACAGGAAGACACATCCTGCATGAGGATCTCTTTGAAGGAGTCTAGTCAGGTTTGTACTTGGCAGTGCTGGGGCAGGCCCTCTGTAGAAACGCAGTGATCAAAGTCAGACTGAACTGACGGGATCTTTTCCCATGACTGGCTGTGTTTGACGTTAGGAAAGTATCACATCCTTGTGACAGCCGTGTCCCTTTGTTGAGCCTTAATGGTTCCACTTCAGCATTTGCCTCTGCCACTCCTCTAGATGCAGGTTAGATAAGTAGTTACCCTTTGGTGTACTTCCACAGCCCCCTTTCAAAATGCCGTATATGTGTGGAGTGAAAAAAAAAGATATTAGATTACCAGCATAAGCTTGATATGCAAATTCCCCAAATCTATCCTTGTAAATGTTTAATGAAAAAATACAGTAAAAATTCTTAGGCAAGCCATGCTGAGGATCTCTATATAGAGCAACTGGCCACTACATTTCTGTGATCAGCTTTTGGGTTCTGTCCCACTCTGTTCATTTGTTTTGCTTTGAACAGTTAAGAACAGTAGATAAAGCAGCACCTTCACACCCTTCAACATTTTGTTTAAGAATTTATTTTCTGAGTTCTGAACTACATCACATGGTAGAAACTTTTAAGATTAAATTACACAATGTAAAGTATGGTCAAAAGCAAGCTATTTAAAAAATATAAATCAAGGAATCATGATTTTGCATCTCATATATTTGAAGAGTACACACCCGTAAGAATTAATGACTCCAGTACTTACGGGGAATAAATGGATTTCTTTAGTCGTTCACACCCAAGGTATTGGCAAACTGTGCAAATTACGTAAAAAATTACCTGATTCAGTTCTAGGCACTGAATCACATACCTGAGCAATGGTCAATTTAAGCAAAATTTCTATTTCAGGAAAACAAGAAAATTCTCTACTCCTGTTAATCTTGAAATGTTAATTGCATAAAGAAGAATGGCTTATGCATTAAAAAAATTATAGTTGAAAATTTTCCAATAGGGATAATGCTGTTACAATGACAGCAAAGCCTTGGATTGAGACATGTCCATACTGATACAAAACAGACTAAAAAATGGAGTAATTTAGATTTTTCTTTTGAAAATAAAATAACACTTTAAAACCAGTACATAGCATTACGAATCATAGTATTACTGCAAGGGGAAAAAAAAGATATTATAGCAGAAAAGGTTATGGCTTTAGGAAATGAGAATATTCTAATTACATTCGACAAGTTTTCTATAATATTATTTTTAAAGAAAATTCGAAATTTCAATTTTTTAAAATTTAAAAAATTTTCATTCTTTAAAGTTCAGCTGCAACTGTTGCCCTTACAATTTAGAGCCGTGTTGTGTTTTGGTAAACTGATTTTCTCAGTCAAGTTTTTACACTTTACACAAAGTTGTAGACTCACCGGTTCTAGTCAAACCCAAAAGGTACAATTCTTCTGCATTTCAAAGTGCAAGTATTGGCTGCATCTATGTGTCAGTGAAAAAGAGAGGAAATGTTTCATGTGCAATGAATTCTCATGAGATTGCCAAACTGTTATTTCATGTGTTTTACTACTTTGGGGCAGGTATCTTTGTTAGATTACACCAGTACTGGGGGCATCCCATAGCTACTGGAATATTACAAGAATAGTAATGACAATGTTCATTGCTGCTCCTGCTAGAAGTAGTAGATGAGGATACTGCTAGCAGAAATGGAAAAAATTAGTACAGGAAGCATGCAAGCTGGTGTGAGAAAATTTCCTGACATGTGAGAAATTGCAAGTTTTGGAATATTTCTCTAAGGGAAGTGATAACAACTTTGTTGCTTAAGATGCAAGAAGATGTAGAATGAAACAGGACAAGTTACTAAATATTAAACTGTAGGAAAAAATTAGACAAAGGGACTAAAGTATGTCTTAAATCTTTTTATTGCTAAATTTTTCATAAAAATAATATAGAAGAGGACTAAATTGGTTTCTTGGAAGTTTCTTGAATCTATGTAATTATTTTCAATGCATTCTTTCAAATAAGACATATGTCCATCCACGCCTCCGTGAAGTCATCTGCCCTGGCCCACACACCTTAATGAGTATGTCATAACCCATAACCTGCTGCTTCTGTGCTGCCAGCACTCATGGTGTGTTGAAGTGGGAAACACCTGCTGAACCATCTCTGTACTTAAGAGGATGATAATTAAATTATTTCAGTTTATATATGTATAATAGGTGTAAGCCTAAATAACCACATTCAGAATTTTCTGTACACTCCTGTTTACAGAATTCATGTGACTGTTGGAGTAGAAAATGTCCAGATTTCATTTACAGACCATATCACCTGGAGTCAGTCTAGCCAAGGCTATCCTAAATTTTCTCAGCAGATTAGAGTGAATTTTGCTCTCTCCTTCCTGTATCTGGGGTGACCAGCTCAGGCTTAGAGGACAGTCAGTGGAGCAAGACCTGGCAAAACCAGCAGAGGTCAAGGGAGTGGTCTAGGGAACTTACAGCAAAGCAAGAGACTTGAAAATAGCTACCAAGTGTCTACATATTTCCAGTAGTCTAGGTTTGGGATATGTCCAGGGAGGAAAAGGAAACCAATGATCTGGTGTAAGTGGACACTGCTTCCGCCTGTCTCTCAGGAGCAGCAGGCTGGAGAGTGCCAGTGAGAGTTTCCAGGGCAGTCGGTCTTCTGGCTGGAGAAGTAAAAGGAAGGTTGCTACCCTAAGACATCTCTTGCCTATAACATAGCGCTAAATCTAGAATGGCCAGCTCACCTAGTGGTGAGATGGCATCATTCCACCATGTAGTTTATGGTGTAACACCATGTTACACCCTGTAGTTTATGGTGTAACAAAAATCTGGTAGCATATGCCAGCATTCCAATATGGAACACAGTATAAAAATGGCAGAATATCAGACTACTTGGAGACAAAATCCACAGTGAATACTGAGTAGTAAGATCTTTTTTCTTGGAATTAAATTATCTCACATAATGCAGTCAAAATGAAAATATTTAGCTCTTAGGGAAGGATCTGATAAGAATACACATTTGAATTTTATTGTGTTCTGATAGCTTTCACAGTTGATTTACAGAAAATAGTTGTACTCCACCCTGCAGTACCATATACAAGGAAATAGCAGCTTTAATGAACAATGAGGAATGTCCTTTGTGACCTTGTTTTGTAGAGCCTTGTTTAAAAGTATAAAAGATTGTTGAATTATAACAGAATAATCTTCACGGATCTCAACTTTCTACTTCCAAATTCTACAAGTGTAATGTAAAGTGTAGTCTTGATTTCAGTTTATTCATGCAAGGAGAACTTCAGCTCAGATTCTTCTATAGCAATTCAGTATTTATTATCAGTCTTTTATTAGATTTGATCTCAGTCAAACACAGCTGGGTGAGGTTTATTCCATAGTTGTTAGACAGAATATACATAATGAATAAGTAAGGTCCATTGTTCTCATATTTTCATGGTAAGTTTTTTCCATAACTTAATGTTTTTAAGGACTGAACTTCAAAGGCCATTACTGCTGTAAATATTCAAATCCTAAATAGTTTTCATACAAAGTAAAGCAAAATTAATTTCTATCTGAGGCTCAGGCTCCAAAGGCAACAGTCTCAACCTTTTTTTAGATAAAGGTTTGGTGTTCAAGATAAAGGAGTAGTGTTACTTGAATTGCTTGTTTGCTGCTGCATAGCATCATACCTGAAAGTAAAAAAGCTCTGGAAGTGAATGAGATTGCTGACTCTTGTAGGAAAATGTCCTGTTGGAAAGAGCCTGTTTCCATGAGCTGACCAGTGAGGCCTCCTTTTACTGCCTGGCCATTTCACTGAAGGAAGGTAGTCGATCCAAATCAGTGGCATTCCATTTTCTCATATATGCTTGGTATTTTTATTCAGCTTTCCTATGTTTGCTAGTCTGGTTTTCACTTTAGTTTCTGAAAGTATTAAATAGAATATATGACCAGAGATTTAGGAGGCTTGAAAATGTCTTTTAGAGTAATGACTATCTGTGCTCCCATATATCTCTTCTGGCCTTATATATTCTGTTCCTTATAAATACTTTTAAGGAGGCAGTGCCCCTTCTCATGTCCTGTCATCTGCCTCTGACCTATTTGACACACTTCAGTAAAGGATTTGATCTCAGTAAAGTACTGAGATATTGCTGCTGGAGGCAACAGACACTTTATGACTTCTAAATTCAGGAATATTATCACCAGGCATTGTACTAAACCAGAAAGCAGCTATTAAGCTTTCTATCTCTTAATGCAGTGTTTGAAGTCATATGCTGATATCCCTGGAATGGTGTCAGATTAAATCTCCTGGACCCTGAGTCACTGGTCTATTTTATTGGACAGCTTCTCTGCAGCTATTAGTGTGTTTCATGTATAGTGGTTGGTGTTCTGCATCCTGCTGCCTACCTCAGGCTATTGGCTCTCAGCAATTTTCTGTTTGTGACCTAATGGTTTATTTTTAGTTCTGCTTGCACCACTGTAGTGATCTCTGAATTTTCTTGGAGTCTATTTAGCTCTTAAAATATTGCTGACTAGCTAGTAACTCCTTGCTTTCCTGCTAAACTTTTGTTGAATTCACTTAGGTGATAAATTGCATAAATCTGAAGCTTCACAGGGAATGTAGATAACCTCTGAGTGTGCGTGGCAATAGATACATTATATATATACTACAATACAATGTATTGCCTTATACTCTAAGTTATGAAGCATTTACTCACCTCTTCATTACGAAAAGTTTTAATGCTTTTATTGTTTATGACAGGCTTTGAATTCAGAAGGGCTTGGGCTAGAGATGTGTCTTTTCTTGCTCACATGCAATTTCAGAGAAGTTTAGCAGAGATATAAACTGCTAGAAATCACTGTTTCTTGTCTCATACTTATGTTCTTCAGAGAAATGTTCGTATTCTGCACAAAAGAAGTGCAGATAAACATTTTAAATAGCTGGGTTAAAAAATACAGCCAAAGGAAAAGCAGCAGCAGCAACAGCTGCCTGGAAACCAAAGGCTGACAGCCTCTGGAAGACAACTAGAAACAGAACATCTCATGAAAATAATTTTTCTGCCCCTCAGAAACTCAGCTGACAAGATTCAGCATTGGCTATAACAGTCTGTTCCTATAGTTTGAGACAATAACTACCTTTCTTTTTCTTTTTTTTCCAAGTGCACAGGACAATGAAGATATCTGCAATGTTTTATGGATTACACTGGTGTGATCCTGTCTGTCTGAATTTTGTATTCATGGTGACCCGCAGCCCAGCCAGGGTCTAGACAGTAATCTAGGCTGCCTTCTCCACTGGACTGCCTATCCCTGTAGGTAGCCCATTGTCAGGTCTCAGCCTCTTTCCTTTGGTAGCTCATTGTGCCTGCCCCCACGCGCTGTGAAATGGAAGTCAGTCTTCCTGCAAATGCTGTGCTGTAATGCTGGTGTAAATACGGTGTAATACACAAAGCCTTCCTAAGATCCCAGAGGAAGCCTGAACGAGACAAGGTATGGTCAGCAGTATAACAAACCTCACTGTAGGAAGTGGAGGCAGTCCACTTTTTTTGTATGATGACCTTTCTTATGGTTTTAACATTTAGGAAAGAACTCTAAGGTTAAAGTATTTCACTGCTTTTCTGTCAAGGCGCAACATTGTCCATATCAGCCTGAAGAGTGTTCTAGTTACTAGCACAAAACTAAGATAATTTTTGTGTGTTTTCCAGCTGACTGCAGGACTTCTGACTGTCTGTATTCATGATGGCTCAGACTAAAAGAAGAGATGAAAATTTCTTAACATAGAGGTGTAAAAAAAATTCCTTATCATGGTGTTCATGCAACTAAACACTAGCATCGGTGTAAGGGGTAAGTAGCACATCCTTCTCTGCACCTTTCTGTCTCCCTCTGCAGAAGTGAAGTAGGCAGCTAAATAGAGGCATTTGCCACTTTCCTACCAGTCCACATATGATTTGGTGAATGCTGTCCTTCAGATATGCCTCAATAAGATGGACCAGAAACCCTTCACCAGGCCTTCAAAGGCATCTTTCTTTGCTGATTGAATATGGAACTTAAACCAGTTTGCTCAAGGTGGGTTGGATGGTATGCCTCATTTAATTTTGGGATGTATTTATGCCTGCCAAGATTAATTTGAACCAAAGGGAACTGCAAGTACTGTCAAGGAGGAAGTGAGACAATGGCATGGAGATAAGGCATCTTTGGGTATAACGTCAAAAAGTTAGACAATTCAAGCAATTGACTGGGAGAATGTTAATTCTGGGTGCCAAGCAGGGCTGCATAGGCTGTTTGCTAAGGCTAAGGATCAAACTGAAACGTTTATCAATTCAGTTTAGAAAGTCTGAAGTAAAGTGAGATAAAGGTAGAGCTTGGGAGGCAGCAGCCTCATGTAGCACAGGTGAGCAAAACACAAGAGTGTGTCCACAACTACGCAGCCCCAAGGAGAGTGAAAAATACCAAAGTGAATAGGAGTACTAAGCTTAAACAGTTTTTTTGTTCCTACTCACTGGCACTTGAGTCAGAATGATTAATGAATTTCTCTGTAAGAAACTGAGTTTTTTAAATCTGCAGCCTGTGGTCATATCTATAGACATTGCTTTCTGAAAGGGGCAAAGGGTCTGTGATGTGGGGAGATGCAGTAGATCCTCAGATCACTGGTGTGGAAGCAGGGGTTTGATTAGTTGGTGGGATTTCTGCTGAGGGAGTGTGCCCATCCCATCTGGCTTATGAGCAGGGTGGAGGACTATGTAGGTCCCAGCAAGTCACTGGTGCATCTGGAGGCCAGGGAGGAGAGTGTTTGTGTCTGGGGAGTTTTTGGTGTGGCAGAGGAGTGGCTCCAATTCCCATATTTTCTCCATGTGCTAGTCTGCTGCAGGCTGGGACAGCAAAAGGAAAATTTCTGATGTGTGGCAAACCCAGCTGGTCCTGTCAAATCAGTCAGGCAGTAAAAAGGGGAAGATTTCATCAGAGGTTGTAATATATTCACCCAGAGACCCAGTCTAAAGTGCTGGTTGCCACAGTTAAAGATGTGAAGGAAGCTCAGCCTGTCATCTCTCAAGGATGTGCACAGAAGGAAGGGAAAGGCAGAGTTCACCCTGAGGCCAGGATACCCAGTGACACCCTTAGCCCTACAGATGAAGTGATGGAGGACTCTGTTTTTAGGGTTGAAGAATATGAGTGTATCTCTGATGGCTGTATACATTGGGAAGAGGAGATTATTGCATACAGTACAGTTTATTCCACCTTTTAATTGATCAGAAAAGAAAAATTTAAGAAATTTTATGAAGCCATCTCTGTTAACAGGGATTTTATTCAAGATTGCAAACAGAGGAAGTGAGAACATAGGAAATGTCAAAACAATAACTTCCTCTGAAGCTGTAATGAATCCATTGCATATATGTGTTATGATACAGTTCTTCAGTTGCATAGCAGTGTGGTCTTTGTCTACAGGATTTAGTGCACAGCATAATCAGTACAATGCATGAGCCGTTAACAAACAAACAAAAACCCCCCAACCTTCTATAGAAAGAGAGAAGTTTAAAAATGCATTCCAGCAGACCTAGTTGGTTTATATCCAAACAATCAGTACTAGTCTCCAAATAAAAATATCTTCATCCATCAAGGAACCCTTGGGATTGAAAAATCCACTTAGCTAAACGGAAAAATAAAACGTAAATATGTCCACAAAGTCTCATTGCTGACATATGTATCACTTTGCTAAATAAAACTGACACTGTGATATTGGAGAAGTGATTAAGAGCCTGAAGTGTATTCTTCCGGTGGAAAAAGCTATATAAAATGGAAAAGGAAACAGAAGGACTTTCAGTTCATTTGTCTCTATTCATAGCTTAAGTGACAAATAACTACGAGCTCATATGTTCCAGAACTGCAAGCTTTTCAAGACACCTTTAACAATTTTTGTATTTGATAAGGTTACCTCTAAAGTGCCATAACCCAGAGTTTTTTAACCTTTGTACCAAGGGAGTATTTATTTGTGGGTTCATTGGTCACACCCTATGGACACTATTGCCAGTTGCTGACCTGGTAGTTGGCAAGAAATATAAATACTGTCCAAATATAATTTCTCCTTGGAAACAATTTCAGATTAAAGGGGTCAAGGCTGATGTCATCAGGCTCTGAGATCTGTGAAGAGAGGCAGAGTGCAGCTCAAGAGACACCCTGTCTACTAATGTAGGAGTCTCATCATCAAAGTCCTTAACACTTTTTGCCTAGGTCTGTATAGGTTGATCCAAGATGAATTTATACCCCTGTGGTCACCTTCTGTAACAGGTTAAAACTTAGGCCAAGGTGTTTTCATACTTCTCCTTCTCCTCATTCCCCTGTTCTCCCCATTTCCCCCTACACAATCACTGCAGTGAGGAATGCAGGGCCATGCAGCAGGTGCAGAGCAGCTGGGGTGTGGCCAGGGACAGCTGTGCACCAGGGCAGTCCCCCCTAAGGACAGAGACAGCACGGCCCCTGCAGCAGCAATTCATCTGCAGGAACTGTCCACCCTGCAAAAGTGAAAGCGGGAGTTTCCTCAGGAGGAAAAAGCAAACCTTGTTTTCCTCCAGGAAAATAGAGATGACAGACAGATAGATCCCTGTAGTTAGTCTGAAAAGATGTTGCCCAGAAAAGCAAAAGCACCCAGGCAAATACCCCTCTCAGCAAGGTGAAAGGCTCTAATTTGCAAACAGATATAATTTTCATAGTTCTTTCTCTGTGACATAATCTTTTTTGCCTTGTGTGCCTTCCCAGATTTTTCCTCAAGCATGACATTTCCAGGAGATGGAAATCACATTTTACAGCCATCCTCTTTCCATCCATAGTTTCAACTACTTCTGGCTGAGGCTCTGGGGTGTTTTATCAGGTGGTGGCTTATGAAGTTGCTGTGCAGCCCAAGAAAAGCTCAGCTGTGCTAGAGAGCTCCAAAAAGACTCACTATTCAGTGATCTCTCCAACTGACAGACTGGAGAGAGTAGCAGGCAGTCTGCTGGATTGGGCCCCCTGGTCTCACATGCTGCTGTGCTGAGCAGCATGTCCTGCAGTCATCCTTCTGCATCCTGGGTCTCACTGTGCTCCCCCTCTTCCACGGGACATGCTGGTTTTACTCTGGCCCTGCCCTGTCTGACTCTTCTAACCTGTAGAAAACAACTCTCCCTTCTTGTTGGGTTAGGAGGCTGCAATGGCCCAGAAAAAACAGAGGCATAGGAAGGGGAAGCCAGAGTCAAGAGGAGCGCGGGGATGTTCTTGGACTGTAATAAGCCACCCCTAATATGTCATGAGAGACAATGTGGCTGAAATTATTTGGTGCATCCTAGAGGAACAGTTCTGCTCTTCCACACTGCCCTTCTCTCTGTCCTTCTCTCTCAAATCTTCTGCTCCTCAGCTTTGTCTCTTGTTTCACTCCATGCAAGCCAGTTCAATCCAGCAGAACATTCTACACCTAACTTTTGTTTTATAAACACAGGGAAGTTGTTACATGGTTTATATTTCTCTTGAAGATTGATGCTTTATTTCATGTATTTGTATTAAGATCTACTGAGTCTTTTTGTCACCTTTTAATATTTTAAATCTTCACACTTCTAAACATATACTATAAAAGCTAAAAGTTGCTGTTGCCTGAGATCTAGCACAAGATCTTCAGGACTGGCCCTGGAAATAATTTTTGTTGCTCAGCTCTCGTCTTGGCAACCTATTTGGGAACTCACCACAACTGGACCTGAGTTTTTGTCTTTCCCCTAACCCTTAAACTTAACCCTAATGCTAACTTCAGCCAAGACCTGGGTTTTACATAAAAACCTCCAGCCCTGGCCTTTTCTCTGCCCAGACTTTCCATAGGCATCTCTTTTGTAGGTCCCTGCTCAAACTGTACCCTTAGGCTTTGTCTCACATCTTGCATTAGCTGTAACCCTTGAAAGTGACTGAATCCTTTACTCAAGGTCACTCATCCCATTGACAAAATGAAAAGAGGAAAATTATTTGTGATGCCCAGACTTACCTTTAGCAGCTTCTTGCAACCCACATCAACTGTAGGCAAAACTAACACCAGACAAACGCAGCTGCAGACAAAGCAAGCAAAAAGAACTAATTTCCTTAGGCCTCTCCTTTGTAGCCATACTTGAATTTTTGGAGTTAGGGGAATAACAAAGCCTATTAATCCAGTTAAGAAGTACTACAAAGGGGTTTCCAAGTGACGGTTTGTGCATCAAAGGCATACTTCCCTGAGAAGTCTGATCACTCCTTGGGGTAGATTTATCATCAGAGTTAACAAGGATGCAAAGCCAAATCATCCAGTTGAGGTTGGGCTGTTAAGGGCCTGCAGAGGTAAGGTTTGGGCAACGAAAAGAATTTTTCACTGACCCCTTGTTCACTTGGCCAAAGCTGGAGGTCCTTCAGTTAATGCCCAGTCCACCTTTAGGATTAGAGTTGAGGTAACAGAGAGACAAAGCATTCAGGTCCAGTTGAGAGCAGTAGTCCAAAGATCAGTATGGGAGACTTATGGCTGCAAGAGGAGTTCCCTCACAAGAAGTTTTCCATCCAGGTCACAGCTGTCCTTTGTTGTATCCTTTTCCTAGGGCTTTTTCTTGTGGGATA
This sequence comes from Sterrhoptilus dennistouni, assembly GCA_013397095.1. NCBI lineage: Eukaryota > Metazoa > Chordata > Aves > Passeriformes > Zosteropidae > Sterrhoptilus > Sterrhoptilus dennistouni. The sequence goes on along the minus strand of VWZU01000208.1, from coordinate 337,645 downwards.
TCATGTTTATTTCCATTAAAACACTTGCTGAGAACTATGAAGAGCAGACGTGTCATGGTGTCTTGTTATATGCAAACTGAAAACAAAAATGCAAACAATCCTATAGAAAATACTCTCCAGTTGGAAAATAAAAGTTGAAAAGAAATTTCCTGTAACGTTATGGAATACAAACTGTGTATTAAAGGGGCCTTTTGAATTTGAAATTAAGTAGGTAAGGGGTAATGGAACGTAAGACTCATAACACAGGAGCTAGTGTATGGGGCTGAGTAAAAGACCTTCTTAGTTGCTGGTAAGACAGGAATGGAAGGAATATGAGATTCCAATGCAGTCTTGAGCACAGTAAGTAATTTAAAGGTCAGCAGTGACTTTGTGGGAGTCACCTACGAATACACATGCTGGTGGTAATTCAGGAAAATCCCTAGAATATGAAACTGAAGGAAGCAAGTATAGTCTAAAAGCACCTATCCTAGCTCAGAGTGAACAGTAGACATAAACAACAGAACTGGTAATTTTTTACTGCTACTGTAAAAAACCCACATCTAAGAACTGAAAAGAAGCTTGCCCAGAATTCAGAATTTCCCAGATTTTTAGAACTTAAAGTTTCAAATTCTCTGAAATCCAGATTTTGTGTTCCGGACCCAGTTAGGTTAGTTGGTTTTGTCTTCAGATTCATAATGAATACACCAAAAAATAGCCTTCTTCCTCTAATATATTTTTTATGGGGACAATAAGCCTGAAATATTTCTCTTGATATCAGTTAGTTGTTCCTTTGAAGTGATGAAATTAGCTATCACCTCACAGGGACTTCATAAGCATGACAATGTTTTCATAATGTAGCTGAGGCAGGAACTATGTGCATCACACTGCTGTAACAGCACTATTCACATTTTGTTAATGTACCCCAAACTGAATTGCTCTCTATTGTTGTACTTTAGCAATGAAGAGATGATGGTGTTTTTCTATCATTTCTATTTTCTATCAGGATCTCTATTGTGTGCAGCTGCTGCAAGCTGCAGCCCTCCTTTCAGCCCTGAGCGTCATTTGCCTTCTCTGCACTACATATTAAGAGGGGACAGAAATTCAGAGGGGGATGATCACCAGCTCACATGGCAGTCCATGTGTACAGAGATGGCAGCTTGGATACAGGGCAGCATCCTAACCAGCTTTCCCAGCAACAAGCAGTCATAAACAAAAGACTTGCATCATGTCAGGAAGCTGATTAAGGTGCCATACAAAAAACAAACAAGGAAAGGTTTTGGGGAGTGGGGAATGATATTTAGTAGTCTGTCAGGGTGACCAGAAAGGATTGGATTTTAGTAGTATTTGAAAAAGGAAAATGTCTGTGTATGTGTATTGACCTGAGTGTTCTAGAGCATAAATCAGGAGCGGAGGGACAAGGGCAGAGAAAGGCTCTAGGACTCCTTTAAAAATGGTGAAGCTGGGGCAGGGACACTGGCACAGGACTATCCAAGGGTTGATTAAAAACAAATTATTTTGCTAAACAGCGGTCCTGATTTTCAAGTGATGAGCTCCTTTAGACCTCTTAAATCTGTCCTGTGTCTTTCCAAAGTTATCTACAAGGCTATACAAATTTCATGTCCACTGAATTTTTTAACTGGACTACAGTAGATAGGCCTAGATCCTAAAACTATTTCTTTTCTTGCTTAGTTCTTAGGCAATACAGTAATGTGTTTCCTTCAGAGAGGCAGATGCATCATCTGATCACCACTCCCATTCACTGTGGCTGCAGTGTTACATGTAAATGTCCAGCCCTGGGTTGGGGTAAACGAAAGATTGCAGTTTTTCATTTCAGCCAGCCTGCAGATCTGGTTTGTTGTCCTTACGCTGCTGATCTCAAGCATGAAGTGCTGCTCTCCAGACCTCATCTGTACCTAGATGAAAAGAGGCCTGTCTCTCCAGCACTTATTTACCACTGTGCTTTCAGCAATCCCAAACAAACCTGTAATGTCATAAATAATTTCAAATCTGTTCTTTGTCTCAGAGAAAAAAAAAAGAACAATACTCAGAAATGCTCCTTACACAGGCTCACTAATTTTCCTATTCAGTGAAGAACTTATTTTGAGGGCCAAATGGATTGAATGCTCTTTGGTATTTTTCTCCTGTTGGTCGAAGTGACATAGCATCCTCCTTTATATATAGCAATGGATTGACGCATATCTAGGTTTAAAAAGAATGGGTTAGCTTTAATTCCAAAAGTAAACAATAGACTTGTTTATCAGCACTGAAGACTGAAAGCCATTCACTGTTCTTCATGGTATTTAACCTTTACCACGTCAAGCACTAACGATTTTGGATAGGACAAACAATTTTCCCCTGCACAGTAGGAACTCTGAGCTCCTCTATCTGCACTAGATAGTCTCCACTGCAATTAACAGTGAAATAATGACGAGTAACATGTTCGTCAGAGATGGAAGACATGCAGTAGATTTTCAGGAAAAGATTTCTGGTGTGGAGATGAATTATGTATGTATCTTAACTGTAGATCTGTCTAATAATTCTGTCATTAAATGCTATCTCACCCTCTCCTTCTGTCCTATGCCAAAATGGTAAACCTCCTGATATTAAATTGCTATTTTTAAACTCTAGAACATTAGTTTATTTGTACTTTCACATGTCTTTTAATACAGTGTGTTAAAAACCCTGAAACTCTCTTCACAGTTTGATCAAAGTGTGTATTTAACACACAATCTGTCTCATTAATGGCAGATATTGAACTTTAGCATCATGTACATATATCCTACCCACAAAAATCCTTGAAATCATCTTCAAACTTGGAGCCTATTTCCTTACATTAAATATTGTGGTAGTAAGTTATAGCATATCCCCTTTGTGTTCCTGTAGTATACTTCCAATATATTTGGGTGCTGAGTAACTAGGAAGGTGTACTCACAACTGATAAGCAAGCATGAACAAGCTAAGAAACTACAAACATTTATGAATATGGTGATTGATTCTACATCAGTTCTAATGTTATAACGCTACATCTGAGGTCATAAAATTGTCACAAATGGCTGCAATTAAAAATTTCCATTTTCTAGACTGAAATTCCAGTTCTTAAAATCCTATAAATCTATGTGATACACAGATTTTCTTAATCATATCTTGTCAACCAGCATCCACACTCAGTGATTCTGGTCATAACTCTTATATCTCTGATAGTGCATTATTTTTCATCTTACTTGCAATACAGCAACAGAAACTTTTTCAGTTGGAAATTTTGTTTCATGTACAGGCAACTATTTTTTTCATAGTTACTTTGCTTATGGTAGCAGTGACATTATTTTTCTTGTTAAAGAAGTATCACTATAAATTGAAATATAGATGAGTAAAAGACAAATTAAATATTGTATCCATGGGGATAATATGATCCGGGATATCTAGAAATGTCTCTAACCATACACACACACGAAAATGACTTTATAGGACTGGAATATCAAATGATAAATTTTGAAATCCTAAGTGTAATTTCTTTGCCTTTTCATTTGTTTTTGTGGTAGTGCAGACTAATGCTTTATCCCCACACTCCTATGTGTGTTGGATATCTGATATGCACAGCTGTTCATGTGCTTTCTCGTGTATGTGCTTTCATTATTATGACCTATTTAACGTGTGTGGTGAGAGAAAAGTGAGTGGCATGTTTTTATATATGTGTTTGAACTACATGGCTCCCTCTGTGTGTATGTGAGTGTATGTGAGGCTGTGTGTGATGGCTGAGAGTAGAGATCACACGTGCAACAATATAATTTAACATGAATTCACTATGAATGAATATCTACTTCCAGCTTTATTGTTTTTCAGTCAACACATTTGAGCTTGTTGTGTTTAGAATGGGCTTGCCTGGCATTAATTTTCTGCAGCTAGTTCCTTTCAGTGTCTCATTTAAATGTACTCCATTTGCTGTGCATTTGAAGATGAAGGCCTGTCTTACATAATAATGTAGAGCACAGCCCCACAACCTGTCCCCAGGATGCCAGTATTATCTGAACTTTACATGACTATCTGTCTTAAATTTTACCAGCTCTTTCCATGACTGAAATGTATTTAATGGTATATTCCCTGTCTACTGTTTGTTTCACAGTAATTGAGGATGTGTTCCATAGTACAGTTTTAAATGCAATATGCCAGGCAGCTGTTGTTTCCTATTAATCATCTTAGTTGAAATAATAGAAGCACTTTAAATTTTGAATTCAAACTGTTCATTTAAAAGCTAAATATCTTCTGTGCCTGTCTGTTCCTTTTAGTGAGGAAAAAAAAAAAAAAAGGAAAGTATTGCGATGATTAGATACTTTGGGGCATCTTACAGAAATGCTACTGTTTTTCAGAATAAAAAGAGACGTATTATTTTCCAGGAATTGCAAGGAAATTAAAAGGAAACATAAGTCACCCAGGTGTGCTGCAACTCTGAAATGAGGCATAATGCTTGATGGCAGCTGAGCCAGAATTGCTTATTTACAGTAAAATATTTTAAAATTTCTTTTATTTTTAGCTGTGCTCCTTTTATTTATTTAAGAAAGGGGGAAAAGTGGAATTTTGGTTTTCCAAAATTTTAGGTTCTTATTATGACTTATCATGTTAATGACAACTGGGGGATTATGCACACTTTGGGGCAAAGCCAATTGAATTCAAAGAATTTAAGTCTGTGGACTCATTATTGTCTTGAGATCTTTCAGAAATACGAAAGGCCAAGAGAGAGATCTCATTGATTCAAAGAATAGATATCTTCTTGCTTTGGAGATGGAAATGGAAAGCTACGAACTCTGAGGAAAATAACTACAATTAATTGCATACTAGTATTTTATAGTCCAAGATTAGTATTTCTAGAAGAAAAATGTGCAGAGCCTTTTGGAGTCTCTGAATTTCTGATAGTAGCTCTTTTATGGCCCAGCAGCTGGTTGCCTTTTTTTAGAGATGTCATGGATGCTAGAGATTCAGCTTAATCCCAGTTTGAAGTTTTCTTTCCAATCAAAGGCTGAATAGGTATTGTGCTTCCTACCTTACTAAATGCTTGCTGAGATTATCCTCTGTCACTTGCTGCTTATTATCAGTGTATCCCCAAAGAACCATCCTCTCTGATGCAGTGCTTTTAGAAGTGTTATTTCATTATTGAAAAGATGGATTCCAAATGAAAAGGCACTCTCTACAGAAATAACATTTCATCTCAGGAAGATAAAAGGAGCTGCCTGTGGCTAGGTCTGGATTGTGCTACTTTTCTTGCACTTCCCTATTGATTTTTGAGCTTCAGGCCTTCTCTTGGGTTAAAATGGGGGATAATGTGAATTCATTGAGGCTGCAACCATAGAAAGAACTGACACAGTCTGAGATGGAGATAAAGACTGATTCTTGGGGTACAAGATGATGTCTGGAGAGAATCAGGGGCCAGGGAGAAAGGAAAAAGTGGGATGAAGAGCAAAATGGAAGGAATGTGAGATTGAGCCATAAAGGACTTGCCCAAGTTGTGGTATACATGGTAAACTTGTGTCCTGTCCCACTGAAGCAGTGCCATGAACAATCTGTCTTCTTGCCAGTTTACAGTAACAACAAAGTTTGGAGTCTTTGATTCTAACAAAACTGGTTTGGCTTCCGTACAGTCTGAGAAAAAAATATCCTCCTGCAGTCACACTGTTCAGGCACACACTGTTCCTAGGGTAAAGAGTGCTTTGACCTTGTAGCAGCTCTGAATCAACATGCTGGGTTGACAAGGGAACTTCTGTGAAGGGAAGATGGACATAAAAACTCACAAGCTCATTAACTGGAACAGAGTTACAAATGCTCAGCTGTTATGCACCCCTTCATTCATCTCTGCGCTGAGCTGTGAATATCCTAAACTGCAGCAAGGCCACCTCCCATATGACTGCACATGTACCTAGTCTTTGCTGCCAAATGGAACCAGGTAGGACATCCTACTTTGTTGTACTGTCCTTGGGGAAAAAAAATCTGCTACTGAGAAGTGATTTCTCTGCGATACTCTAAATAGCCAAGAGCACTTAAGATCTATTGGCAATATTTTGTTTTCCTTGAGATACAGCAGCTCCCCCAGCCTTCCCTTCTCCCGCCATCTTCCAGCTGATGTTCACATCTGGCACAGTTAGCGTGACTTAGTTGTGTCTCTGGTGGGTTTATGAGGATTAGATTGTGTCAAAAACATGATGAAAGGTGTTTTTTACTGAAAAAAAAAGTTGGCAGAAAAGAAGCCAATGCTATCTGCCAGCTAGGTCTCCTGAGCTGCCTGGCCTCTGCTTCTCAAGGCTCCCTGATATGCCCAACTTCTGAGGCTGCTGGCAGTCTAGATGGTTGAGACTTTTCCCCAAACCTTTTTTTGAGAATTCCTTTTGTCAAAAATTTGGCATTTTTAAATGAAAAAGGGTTTTCCATTACACCATCCACATGCAAGATTCCTGTTTCAGAATGGGGCATTTCTGACTGAGGGAAGAATGTACTTCCATTGTGGTGCACAAAGCACTGGGGACATGTGTGCTGGGTCTCTCAGGCTTCCTAGTTGGTATGTGAAAGTGTGGAACTGAAGCAAGGATGCTCAGTGTCTGAGTTTTGACAGGTCTACAGTTACAGTCAAATACAGTCAAATATGGCTTTTGCGGAGAAAAAAAAATGATAGCCCTTTATTCTACATATGTGTGTCCTATCAGTTTTCTTTGTGCAGGTTAGCACAAAGGAGCCATAACACAGACATGAAGTAGTCCATTGTACCAGGGCCTGTGCCAGCTCCAAGAAGAATGTGTTCTGGGAAAACTGGGAAGCAGTGTAAAGGCTTGAGGTCTGTTAGTCTGATGCTGAGAAGCTGATGTTCTGGACATCTCCTTTGGCTTCATAGGAATTGTTACTAAAATGCTACAAATTAGAGGCATCTCAGAGATACTTCAATCACTATCTAGTCCTAGATCCCCTGAACTAGGGAACTGCAAGATTTTTTTCCCATTTGATGATCTAAATCAGCATCAAATATATATAAGATAGAGTTCATGAATTGAGAAACAAAACCAAGTGTAAATTAAACAATGGGATAATTTAAAGTAAGATATTTGTCTTAAAAACACACACGGTTGTTAAAAAAAGTTATCACTTCTGACAATCTTCATTATAAAGCAGTTCTAGCCTGGGTTGGGTCCTGGCTGGATTTCATGCTCTAAAATGTGAGATGAAGTGAGTCCTTGCACAATGAGTTTGGAATAGAAGTTTAAAATGCTGCAACAGATAAAGAAAGGCAGGAGGATTAATGGGGTATTGTACTGATTTTGATCACTAACACACAGAGGTCTTATCTCACACACCTACTAAACAGCTCAGAAAAGAAAGAGGGAAGATTTGAAGGCCTAACTTGGAAGGGTAGCAGAAGAAAGGCATGTTTACTAGCTGAGGAGGACAGCATTTGCGTCACAACCTTTATTCAATATTTTACTTTTTCTTATTTTTCCATGTGCAGCCGTAAGCCTTATGCTCTGGTGATCACTCAAACGCTGTTCTGAATTCTTAAAACAGTTCCTGACATAGTTTTGGCTCATACCAATTCCTCTGGCAATTCCTGAGCACAGGCATCAAGCTAGGCCAGGAACTGGTCCCAGCACAAACTGTGGAGAAGTCCATGCTCTTTTGGAAGCTGAGAATGGACAGATGCACTTCATGCAGTCGATCAGTGAGTGGTCCTGGGAGCAGTAAATAGCTGTAGCCTGTATTCACAACACAGCTCCCACTGGCTCCAGTTACACTTGGAAATGGACAAGTGCTCTCTGTATTGGATCTCAGGGTGTAAAGCAAAGGACTCCTGTTATGGCTCACTGCCTGGAAATGTTAATTTGAGGGATAGACCTTGTATCACACCAATAGTCTATAGCTGAAAAAGGGACAGAATTCAATTCTCCTGTGACTTCACTCTAAGTTCTCACTTTCTTTCTATTTCTTTCCCTTATTATTGACTGGCGAGCAGATACCAAAATTATCTCAGCCGGAAGAGAAGAAGTAGGTGTTTTTCTGTTCTCTCTGGAAATTTAATTGATGATTCTCACATATAAAACACCTGAATGTACAGGGGAGCAGACACCTTCCCATCTCACACTTTTCTAATTGTCACCAGTTCATTTTTCACTTACTTCAGTGCCTTAATCAATTGACCATAGAGTCAGTCTCTACTTGCTTGTTCTTTTGCCTGTACAATTCTTATATTTTTTTTTCTTGTATGCTGGCTTATTTCAACACAGGCTTCAGAAGATGAATTACAGAGCAGCTCTCTTTTGAACTGAGGTGAGTTGCTCAGGGTTTTGAATATTTCCTGCAAGATAAGATTTGTGAATTCAAAGTGCCTTTGAAGTGCTACAACCACTTCATAGGTGTTGCGTTTTCCAAAAGCATGGGCATTCTCATAATCACCAGATACTAGTTGTGAGAAGAGTTTTTCTTCTGGGACATAAACCAAACACCAGGGTAGTGAAGCTGAGTTTGTGTGTGATACAGGCTGTAGGCTTTTTAGTCACGTAGTATTTTGTATCATTGAACCACAAAAAAATTTAGGTCAGAAGGTAATCCCCTAGTCCATCTCCCCACTCAGGGCAGGGCCAACTTCCTAAGTTAGGTCAGCTTGCTCAGGGCCTTGTACAGGTGAGCACTTTGGATCTCAAAGAAAGGAGAGCCCACTATTCTCAGGGTCCCTCGTCCAGTGCTCCACTACCCTTATTAAAATGTCCCTTTCTCAAAGGTGTGATCATTGACTGCATTTTGTCCTTATATTGTGCACCTCTGAGAATTGCCCTCTATGATCCCTTTTAGGCAGTGCTGGGCAGTCCTCTTTATGCCTTTTTTCTCCAGCTAAATCATTCCAATTCCTTTAACTTCTCTCTTCTATGCTTTAGAGCCATTATTCTCTCTTTGGCCCACCAGAGAACTCTCTCTGGTTTACCTTGTAGGAAAGGGTCCCAGACCATACAGAATATTCCAGAAATGAGCTCATAAGTGATAAGTAAAAGGAAAAAACCCACTGCCTTTGACTTCTTGCTTGTCTTCCTGCTGCAATAATAATCCACACATTCATGTTCAACTTGTCCACTGTGATCCTCCAGAATATTTTCTGTGGAGCTGCTATCTAACCAGACAGGTCCCAGCTTCTGTTGCTGCATGAGGTTATTCCATCTTAGGTGGACTTTGCACTTGCCTTTCTTCAGCATCTGGTTCATATGCCTGGTTAATTTTGCCAGAATTTGGTTTCAGGCTCTGCCTTCCATTGTGTCAGAAGCTTCCTCCAGTTTGGTGTCATCCATGAGGATGCTAAGGGTGCCCTTGTTCACATCACTCAGGTTGCTGTTAGATATACTGCCTCAGAACTGAATCACAGAACACACTCATAATTGGCCCTCAGCTGTACTTTGTACCATTGAGTACAACCCTTCAAGCACAACAGTCCAGCAGTTCTTTCCACCAACCTCATGTCCATCCATCTCCTCACCTCTCCTCAGCTGAGGACTCTGTGAAAGAATATTTCCAAAACCTTATGGAAATCAAGGTAAATTTACTGTTTTCTCCTTATCAAGTCTTTCATCATAGGTGGCAGTCAGGCTGAACAAACACAATTTTTCCTTGGTAATTCTGTGCAGATTGTTTCCAATCATTTAATACCCTTCATGCACCAGGGAAAGGTTTCTACAAGCTGTTACTTATCATGTCCTATACTGCATCCATCTTCTGAAAAAAAAAATAAAAATCCTTGGAAACAACAGTAACTTCTTTCCAGCATCTGAGGCAGTGATTTTATTGTGTTAAAATGTTAACATAATTAAATTTCCACATGCGCAGTGAGGAGAATAACAATGTTAAGTATTTATTTTCAGTCTTGATGGTCATGTGTAATGTACAGTATTAAAAGGGTTAACAAGCAGGCTTTGTGCTGTTTCTCATTAGGGTGAGTTCAGTATTCAGCTTTCAGGCTTAAAGGCTATCTCATATCATATGAATACTGCACACATATGTAATTTGTTGGGTAGGACTGGTTACATTGTGGAGATGGCATAGAAATTCCTAACAATCTTTCCTGCCCATAATAGCTTTCCAGAAGACAGAACATAATGCTGCCCATGCACGTTAAATCTTTGGATGAGCTAATATGAAATACTTCTGCTGTTCTAATTTCCTCTTGTGTGTATTTTTTCCTGGCTCAGACTCAGTGACCTAATTCTTTTCTTCATTCTGTTCAAGGCTTTTGATTTTTTCCAAGCTAGTCACATTGGACTCTTCTCCATTGTGGAAATTGTGCCTTTATTTCTGTTTTGTATTAGCATGTTATTTCTATTTTGTATGGCATAGTTGCACTGACTGCCCTGTTGCTCCTCTGTCTCCAGACCCGAGGGTGGATACTAATAACTGTATCATGGCATCTCCCAAAAATCTCCTATTGGATATAATTCTTGTCCACTATGGAATTATTGCAAGCCCACAGGGAGATCTTGTAGAGTTTACATTGAAAAGATCCCATTTAAAAAGTAGCACTTAAAATAAAGTTTGTTTTCCTAGTCTCTTGACTGGAAAGACGAACCAGTCAGTGTTTCTTTATCTTGCTTTTGAAAACTACATGAAGGTTTGTTCAAAACCCTTTCTCACAAGTTATATATGGTGCTACGTTTAACTAAACAAAACACACAAACTAAAGGCTCCTTAGTTTTCATAACTGTGAAATCCTCAAGCTAGTATGTGCACGTCTCCCAGCTAGACTGGGGCATGCTTAGGCTGGTTCAAAGGCATGTAGAGAGCAGATCCAGCAGTTTCTCTGTCTTTGATTCTGATTCAAATGCACTTTTTTCATTCCTCTGCATAAAGAAGGTTGACAAAAGGACACACTTGTGCTTTTTTGTTTCACTCAGTAGCGCTTCTGGACATCTATTTATTTTTTTATGTTGTGTTTCTCAGTAGTTACTATGTTGTGGTTCCTTAGGGCTACCTTAATAAATATCTGCTTTCAGACTCAGACTTTTATTGTAAGCAGATTTCATGCATTTGAAAAATAAACTCCATGGCACCACTCATAGGCTTAGTGTATTAAACATGACATAGATTGTTTTAAACAATCTTCCTGTCTTGGCATGAATTGGTATGAGCACTGTAATCACTGTTTATCTGCTGAGAGAGAGGATTGTTCCAGTCAAGAAATAAAAATACCCAAAATTATGAACATGGGTTTGGAGCTTTAGCCTAGGAATTAAATGCATCTTTTCCATTGAAGTTATATAGAAATTAATTTCTGTAACTTTAGTTGCAAGTTACACATATGAGATACTGTTTGCTTGATCTATGTCTTTGTGCAGACAATACAATTTCTTGAGCTGAAGAGGCTGTATACTTGGACCCTGTCAGAGGCTAACTTCTCCAGTAAAAGGCCAGATTTTCCACATTCCTGCAGACATAAAAGAGCAAATAAACTGCCTGTCACAAGTGCTTTACTACCTTTAATTCCCAAACCTTCCTGTGAATCTAACTGATATTTTGTGTCTCTGCTTCTTCGGCCAGTCTTGCTTGCACTCCTTGTCAGCACAGTCTCAGTTTCCTTATGTGCTGGTGTGTATTTGTACACGTTTTAATTTAAGAGGAGCAGAGACCCCCTGGTTTGTCACCAAGACAGCACTGAGGAACTCCTGCACCACTTTAATTTTGGGAACTTTTTAAAAAGAGGATGGCAGAAAAGTTCCTGTCTCCTAGGTATTTTCTTCAGAACACTGTACTATTCCTTTTACTGCTGGTGTAACAAAATACTGTAGAAAAGGTATTTTTCATTAAAGGTACAATCCAGGAACACATGCAACTCTCTGGTTTTGCTTTGCTTCTGAATTATGAAACCAGAGTATGTATTAAAAGGCTTCTCACATTATTTGCAGAACAAAAGCAACTAAGTTGCTGGCTTCTTAAAAAAGGGGAAAAGAAAGTCTTGAGATGAAAGAGAGTTATATTTACCTCATAAGTAAAAACTTTTTTTTTTGAGTGGTTGAGGTTATTTTCCTTTGGTTGAACTCGTGGAAAAGTGCAATTTCTTTTCAAGACATTTTGGGTCATATCACAAAGTTAATTTTATTAAGCAATAAGACCAGACAGGGCTTGAATTATTGTGTGATAATTTATGCTTAGGTGCATTCTCAGGCATGAGCCTGCAGGCTGAGTGCTGCAAGTCCCAGAGTGTTTCACATAAATTATGTTGTAGTTAAAAAAAATGCAAAACAAACCCTAAAAAACCCAAACAAAACCCAAACTAAGAAAAAGAAAATATGCTGCAAGGGTCTGTGCTTTACAGAGGCCATCACCTTAGAGCTCAGACAGCCTCTATGCTTGGCTGTTGGAGTTGCAGGGAAGAGTTCAGGGTCTATTCTGGTGTGGTGTTTTGGGGAAGGCTCCCCATGTCCCAGCTCCAGAGGTGGGTAGGCATGCTGCTGCTCTGCCAAGCCTTTGCCCTGGCCAGGACCCTTCTCCAGGATCTCTGGCACTCAAGATGCAGGGAGAATGAGGCCTAAAAAAGGTTGAATCATGAACTTGAACTTTGCTGGTGGGTGAATGCTGAGATACCTGATATTACTACAGCTGGGGTTCAAAAAGAACATAGTGAAATATAGGAGAGCTGGTAGCCAACACACTTGGCTGAGGGGATCCAGTTACTGAATGAATTCTCACAATAGTTACCTGAAGTTTTAACTAAAGTTTGGTTAAGCTTGCATCTAACTGTTAGACTAAGCCGCCTATCTAGTGAAGGACACATAAACCTTCTTTGGAGAAAAACTTTTCATGACAAGATTGTCACTCACAACATTGATTACTTTGTTTACCCACTCTGAAAAAAAATGGTCTGAAAACCACCTACAGCAAACAACTCAACCAAACAGAAACAGAAAATATAAGAAGCAACAATGAAAAAATAGATTCTCCTCAGGAAACAAAGTTAAATCATCTCTTGAGCAGTATTTTAATGGAAAAAAAAACAAGGACAGGCTGTTTCTAAGGTCAAGAAAAGTTTTAACATCTCTTCTGATTAATTTTTTTTAGTTTTGAAGGGACTAAGGTATTATTACCGGGGGAACAATAAGCAATATTTTACTAAAAAGATAGCTCTTGGATGTAAAGCAGAAAGGGAGAAGATAGAAAATATTGAGTGTTGAAGGCTGTGATGATTTTTGGTACTTCAGATGATATATGCCATCAACTTGAGAAGTGAGCAAGCAACAAGAACATTTGTTCTGTGTATAAAATGTGCGCAAAAATGTTCCTTTAATGGTCATGGGAATTGAGCAGCAAAACCAGCCATGTGGTAGCACTGAAACCAATGGAGAATAAGGTGTATAATATTTTGGATTGGATTTTTTGGGCTTTGGCTGTTTTTTTTCTTGGTGGAGAAGGCTAAGGGGAGGACAACACATCAGCAAGGGTAAGCCTGTAACTCATAATTTAAGATTCTGTTGTTGGAGCAGGGCTAACATGCTTAAGCTAAAACCTCCAAAATCTCAGCTGAATGCCCTAAGCAGAGTATTTTGGCTGTTGAACTCTTGAAACTCTTGAACCCTCAACAATCTGAATTCCAAAAATGTTTCCTGCTGAAAATTTAATCCAAGCAAACATGTTTCCATAAAGAGATTGGTTTTGAAGAACAAGATTTCTAGTAAAGTTCAAGTTTTAAAAGCAATACTTAGAGAACCTTCACTCTAACTCAGATGGAAAGCAGACACAATAAACAGTATTGGCATTTTCTGGAAGAGCCAATGACTCTTGTGCTACCAGACTAGCAAAGACTGAGCAACTGAAGGAGAGCAGAAGAAAGCTCCCCCGTCACTCTCTTGGTCCTGCCCTCACTGTAACTGTGGCTGGTTCTCATGCAACATCACAGTCTGCTCATGCAGCTTCCTGTGCTTCCTTAAACCTCTCGAGGTGCTGAGTCCAACATATAATAGATGACTACACTTAAGACCAAATACAGCCCTCACTGCAAGGTTGTATCCATGGCATGTACATGCTGCTGACTCTGTGTAGTCAATGATGAAAAACCTGGAATTTCTTTTCTCCTCCTATTTCAGACTGATCTTTTGCAGTCAGGTTCTCTTTATAGCTGTCTGTGCATTTTTGAAAATCCCTTCCCTGGAGTTCTTATTTGTCCATTTCCTATCTTTATGCTCCTTTCCTCCTCCATATGAATGGAATCCAATTTGTTTGCTGAGCTGCTTGAACAGAGCATTGACTGCTGGCAGCTTCAGTGCTACTTCACTATATCTTCAGTGTCATGGCTAAGAATTTGGTCACCACAGAGCACAGTTTAGAGCTGATGCCAACCACTAGTGACTATAAACGCCTTGATCTATTTGTCATTGTTGTGAATTGCAGTTTACAACTCACTGTTTCTTTTGTGAGGAAATACAGCAACAGTGAATAAAGGAGAAGCAGGTGGTCCTCTGTGGTGTTCCTCATTGTTTCCTATTACCTTCCCACATATCCAAATGCATGGTTTTATCAGTCCAATTTCAGTAATGATTTTGGTTCCTAGAGAGGCGCACTCAGCATGGGAAATGGGGAATGCTGTATTCCATTCCTGGCTCCAGTGTGGATGTTGGATCAAACACAGGGAATTCCTTAAAATACCCCTTGCCACTTCTGGAAAGTGCTTAGGGACGTCCAGTTGAAAACTGCCACCAAAGAACTAGTTGTTACTAATCAATACTTTTACAGGTGGATATTTTCAAAGTGTTTCAGTTTTGCCTGCCTTCCCCCCAAAATATACACAGAGAGGGCAGAAAGGGAGGAGAACAAAAGAGAAAGAAATCTGCTGTAGCACAAAAGTTAATCAGGAAATGAACAAAAGCTGCTGCCCCTCAGTGAGCGTTCTTGGTTTAGTTGTGCCAAATCCATTCCTCATGCAAACCCGTTGCCTGGGGATGTTGTTAGGTGCTGTGGAAACAGTATATCTGCCAATACCGAAGACTTTGTTATTTATATAATTGTACAATTTCTGGCAATTGGCTGGAGAAGAAAAATTAAAAGGAAAGATTTTCCAGTGACCTATTTCTAAGAACTTTAAGCTGCAGAAGATGTGGGGCCTAATGGTTCCTCTTCTAAACATGCATTGTTTCAGAGTGGACCGTAATCTCTATTTCTTTGATTGATAGGGCCATAATGCCTGGGAAAGAGAGGAATGGATGAGCCAATCAGAAATAAAGAGCCAAGAAAAGGTCAAAATGGCAGAGCACTTCACTATATTTCTTGAAAGATGTTGGGTATTAAATGTCATATGCAATCTTTGTCATGAAAATGAAGTAACAAGCCACTAGTGTGACCCTTTCGCTTGAATAATAGTCTTGTCACTTTTTCTAATGCTCTTTTGCCAGGATTTAAATTGAGGGACAACACTGTCTATCTTGTAGGATATTTAAATAATACAATATATTTAAAAAACAGAGGGAAAATGAGAAAATGGGGGAACAAAAAAATCCCTATTAGATACTTGCTTTTGAAATTTTGCCTCTTAAAATATATTTCATACAAGTATAAACCAGATAAGAGTTCAATACACACTGGTTGCAGTATTTTTTTATTAAGATGCTTTTTACTTTGGCTTTTGAGTGCCCCCAGTCCACCTAGAAGTAGCAACAGCTTTAAGGTGTTTGTCACAGTATGAGCAGACAGTTTAATTAATGGGACAAAGGAAACACCTACTGAAAGGAAAAAAAATTGACAGTTTTTTCTAGAAACATTGTTTCCCAATTGAGATATAGAGCCTTTTATAGTGCTTAACACTATTGTTAATGTGTATTTTTATATCATTATAGTACTGCCTTAGTCTTTCAATCAATAAATCTTAAACTTTCTATAGAAGATTCAGCTTGGTCATCAGTTCTATGCCCAGTACCTCTCTCTTCTGGCAGCTCTTTACACTGCCATGTTCCCCTTGATCTTTGTCAGCTGTATCCCCTGCTTTTAAAATTTCCCAGCATAAAAAGTTTTCTGGTCATTGAAGTGCATGTCTGGAGAAGGTTATTAGGAGATTGCTACTATGCTGTCACCCTTTCTTTGCAAACATTCTGTTATCTTTTCAGTGGGTGCACTTACTGGCAGAGCTGCTAAGGAGAATAATTTGAAAATATTCTGCTGGAAAGATTTGCCAGGCTTGCCAAAGCTCCAATGAAACTTGCTTTATTTATGCATATAAGAAAACCAGGAAACACAGGATGGAAGCTCATGCCTTGTAATAAATTGCTCAGCTTGGGTTATCTACTGGAGCATCATGTTTCTACCTCACCCTTTCCACAAACAATTCACTGATACTTGGGATGGAATCATGAAACAAATAAAATAGTTTTGCAAGCTTAACCCATGATGTTATTGCTATTTCTGCATCCTTCAGTTTGCTTGTGCTGGGCATGGTTTAATTTATGTAGAAGGGGGAAAAAAAACCTCTTTTGGTTGAGCAGAATTACAGAAAACTGCCACCAGGATAGAAGCAATTTATCTCCGACTGTAATGGCAGATAACCCACTGCAGCACTGGCTTGGTGCTGTCAGAGACAAGGTCACAGGGATCATGTCCAGCCTGCAGACCAGGAAGGCACAGATACTCCCTGCAGTCCTGTCCCTAACACCGTAGACTGGGAATTGGTTGTACACTTTAAAATTCCCCTTCTTGCCTCATGATTCCCCTTTTATTTTGCCTGAAAGTGCAAGCATGGAAGGATGGGATTTCACACCTTGGCATTTATCTCAGTGTGGAGTAAGGGAGTGGCCAGAACACCCATTGGAGCTGAAAGCCGTGACCTGGGAAGTTGTCCTAGCCACTTCTTAAGGATGTATTGTAGACATATCTCCACTTAGCAAATACTGTATTGTATTTGTGGCAAATACTCCAGGCTGAGATTATGGATTGTTCATTCCCTTTCTATTTCCAGACCCTTGGTTTTTCCAGACCTTGTCAAAACAGCAGAGGTCTGACTTGACCCCTTATATGCAAAGTAGGAAAGTCAGACTCAAACAAGAGCAGAAAGACAAAGTAAGCTCTGTCGAGAGCAAGCTATATATGCCACTATGTAGGAAAGATAATGAGAAATTAAAGGCCTAAATTGTGAATAATGAAAACCTAACTTGTTCCACATACTGCATATTTATAGATTTTTACCAGAAGACTGGAAGTGACTATATGAAAAAACTTCATGTAATGTGCCCCACTTCCTACCCAGTTTCACTCCACAGAGCTTTACATTTTTTCCCCCTTTCCTATGAGAAGAACACATGAATTTTTACTTCCTTCCCTGGCCTTCTCGAAGTTCTTAGATATATGACTTTACCATCCCCACCTGTAAGACCACCTGAACTGCCTCTCACTCTCCTTCTTTCTTTCTCATTGTCTCATGTTTAATGGAAAGATTAATTAGCAGTCTAGGAATGCATCTTTTGTCTGTTTAGATAAAAGCATTATCTCAAATAGCTCAGCATTGCTACTTATTTGCCAAATGCACAGGTGTCAGACTAGACAATGTGCTGGACTCATGTTTCCACACCAATGAACTTGGACCTGCAACTAAACACGATAGAAATAAATCACATTTCCTCCTTTTACTGGTGTTTTCTTACCTTGACTGTCCTATGCACATTTTAAAGTGTTGCAGTAACAACATCTCAGTTATTTTTCCCCTCCAACAAGGACAACCAATATCATCTTTCATATTATCTGAAAGACTGCCAAACAGGGGTTTTGCATATAAAAAAATCTCTGAAAATAATGAGAAAGGGATTAAGACATGCTATCAAAATGAAATATGCGGTATTTAAAATCTTTTATTGTTTTGATTTTTTCTTCTCTGCTTTAAAAGAAATTTTATTGTTCCCTCCGGTGACTGTTGCTGTGAAGATGACCAGGCTGAGATCTCTGTTCACACAATATCTAGAGCTTATTTTAAGCTTAGTCTTGTACAAGACTGTGTCAGCTTCTTTGGCCTACTGGAGCACTTTTATTGTTTTTATTTTTTCAAGCTCATATTGCCAAAGTAAGCTCAAAAAATGTCCTATCAGATCGAATTTATTCCCTCATACAACACAGAGGAAACCATTTCTGCTTTCTGCACGACTTCTCCATTCCTTCATCTCCACCAGCAGCCATGGAGACCTGCCAACTGCAGACTGAAAGTGAGTCTTTCACTCAGTAACTCATCAGAGAAGATCACAACCATCAGCCAGCTGAGTGTAAACTGTTTCAGAACAGTAGCCTCAGCCTCCATTTTCAGGATGCAAAGCAACAAAGAAAGGAAATTCCCCAAAATCATCCAATTCTGCTCAGATGAATGCCATACATTTGCTTCCCTTTCAGGTAACTGTGGAGGTAGTGTGCTGAACTCTAAGTGGCAGTTGTTTCATAGGAGTGCAAAAGTCTCAAATTCCATCCATTACTTTCTTATTGCTAAGCATTCTTTACAACAGCAAAAGTATTTGTTTAATGGGAACCAGATTTGGGTCATAAACCTTAAGCCTATCAAGCTTTATGTCAGCTAATGTTTACCTTATTGTGTTTGGTTTTTTAACTCTCTCTCTGATAAAAAAACCATTGCTCTGAAGGGAATGTAGGGAAGCAAATAAAGCAAAGGAAATCAGGAAATACTATGAACTCCGGGTGACTTGCAGCTGCAGGGTTCCTCACAATAAAGAACCCTGCCTCAACAGAGTGGCTTATGTGCTTTAACAAATATCAGCTGTTTGTTTGGGGTGTAATGAACAAACTAGAGCCAGAGTGACAACTGCTTCAAGTAATTATGAAGCCTGCTTGCAAACTATGGCCCCACTTGTTTCAGATTTTAAATGACGACAGTTGGGCTGCTGTTGCTGCCAGCTTTATTTCTGAGCACTTTTATTTCCATATTTCAAAGGTCAACGTGTGGTAGTGATAGCAGCCAAAGA
This sequence comes from Sterrhoptilus dennistouni, assembly GCA_013397095.1. Lineage (NCBI taxonomy): Eukaryota > Metazoa > Chordata > Aves > Passeriformes > Zosteropidae > Sterrhoptilus > Sterrhoptilus dennistouni. The sequence goes on along the minus strand of VWZU01000208.1, from coordinate 318,731 downwards.
AAGCCTGTGTGAATGGGGTGTGTGTGCCTACGTCTGTAAGAAAAAAAAAAAAAGAAAGAAAAGCATTTTTGAGCATTACCAATAACTGCTATATTATAAGTAAACTCTTAATGAAATGGTTATAATATGTTAAAGCCCAGGGGCCCAGAAGAATTTGGAGGTTTTTTTTCTGCAAAGAAAAGAGCAGCAAAGGAGTGTTGCTTTGGAGGACTCTGCCCTGAGTAGTTTACAGTGCTATTGGTAGAGATGGCAGAACAGTGATGCTAGGGAAACTCAGTGTTGTCTTACCACAGAGAGCCACAGAGACATAAATCACTTATCTGGGCAAATTGATGGCTTTACATTCAGGTGGAACTTGAATTAATTTGAAAGCTCCTGAATCTCAGCCCATTACTTGGGCTTCATCTTTTGCTTCCTCTGATATCTGTCATTTCTGTATTACTATCTGATATCTGTATTACTGTATTATTATCAATGCTGTTGATTTACATTTATAGTGTGTGACTTGGTATAGAATAATAAATATATACTATATAATAAGATATAATATATAAATTTTATACATAATATAGACTATAGAAATGTATATACTATAGAATAATAAATATATATAGTATATATAATATATATTATACTACTATAGTAGAACATAATAAAAGAGCAAGCCCTTGTGCTGAAGAGATTATCCACATTACCTTTGTGGACCAATGACTGGCAGAATTTCTACAGGACTTTTTGAGAAATTTTACCAATGTTCTAGTCTGGTTCTTCTACTAAGTAATCTAATTTTTATTTTACATTTTTTTTTTAAATTAATTTACCTACTAAATATCTAATGAAATAAATGTGACACAGTGCAGAAATGGAGGTGAAGGAATAGTGACACAGTGGTAAGGAATGGGTTCTATGATGAGATCTAGACAGAAGAAGCAGCCTTGGTCACAGAACTGAGGTCTCATTTCAAGCACACCTTGTTCAGCACAGGGTTTGTGGAAGAAAGGTTTAAGGGTGTATGAAAGGAATGAGTAACTTAATGGTCTCTACATAGGAATGTCAGTAGGTAACATAAATTCTGTGGAGAATTGAAAGCAATAATTTCATATGTGATGCCACAGGAATTAAGCCATTGTGTTGATTTCCAAGAAAAAGATTGTGGACTTCTGTGACTCACCTGGGGAGACTGGAAAAAGAAGCCAGGCAGGGTCAAGGCAGCAGCACGCTGCATTAACAAGGAAGGCAGGCCAGGAAGTACGAAATTGCTACTGAAATAGGACAAGGGTTATGAAAACATGGAGACTGCTGAGACAAAAGTAGGGAGCCATTTTTGGGATGATATAGATGTGAAAGAGATAGAAATTATCCTGGTGTTTTGGGAAAGTGTGCAGTGGGACAGCCCAGTGGTTGGAAGACTTGGATACAGGGAAGCCTAGAGATTAACTTCTCAGATGCTTATGTAGGTGATCTGAGACCACAGTGATAGGGTAAGAAGGAAAATAAATAATGTATCCTATCCTCTCATCAAGCTGATGATCCTTTGCAAAACAAGCTTTTCCAAAATTACAGGAAATTAGGAATTTCTTTAATCAAATCCACGTGTAAATGGCAAACAATTGATGAAGACCAATAGGCTGCAGCCAGTTCCTTCAGTGAACTCAAGTGTTTATTAATCAGATGTAAACAGCATTTCTTCTAATGCAGTTTAGGTTTGGCATCTGCATACTCTTGTTTTTTTCCCTATTTTTGAAAAGACAGCAATTTCACTTACTTTTAAACCCAGTCCCAGACATCCCCTTGATTCAGAAACACTTTTAAACACTTATTGTAAACATCTACATTTCTCCAATACCCACTACCAATGAGGTTCCATATATGGTGTCTTTACTAATTTAAATTTGGATTCATCCTCTGTTTGAATTATGCTTTCATGGGTTCATGGAAAGAAATTGTTAAGTTTTGAGAGGTTTCCTTGTCTTGGTGCTTCTGTACTTTTGTGGAGAATTGTCTCTTCCATAACAGATTTGACCAGTTCACACATGATGTATCCTTGCAGACAAAGCCCGCACTAGGCTGTGTGCCTGAAGAAGAGAGCATTAAGAGAAGAATGGCTGAGAAAGGAAATAGAAGTGTTGAATTATCTGACATAAGCTGAGAAAATATCCTACTGATTTGGATTGTTTTCTACATAAGATAATTTGTGGAATCTACTTACAATATATGAGTAGTAAACTATATATAAGTAAAATCTGAATCCCTTTTATGATAGTGCTTTTCTTGGTTTCTTTCATAATAATAGTTTTGTCTTCTTCAAGCCTCACTTGGCAGATCTCCCAGCCTGCCTTTTTGTAGGGGGGCTCCATTAAACTGAGCAGAGTGGCGTGTGCCGCTCTGAAATAGCCAAGTAGTCCCTGAATTTCTTTTAGTGCTGAGTGCTTTTAGTTTCTGAAGGGTTTTTTCCTGTTAGTCTTAAAGTGCAGGCTCACCCGAAGGCTGCTCAATCTCAGCTGTTCTAGCGCTGCTGAAAGGAAGGAGACAGGGAGCTATTGCTCTAGCTGTCCCATGGCTGTCATTTATAGGCTTCTTTCCCATTTGAAGTCCCTGGATATTTTTGCTTCTTAGCAAACAAGCTGATGCAGTGTCGTAGCTTCCCTCTTTCATTGCTCAGCTGTATGTGTGTAGAAATTGGATTGTTAAATGCAGATATGCATTTAAAGTACCAGTAAATTCCAAAATAGCATAAATAATACCTTGAAAAGTTATCTGCCTTTTTTTGCTACTAATAATGACGAATTGGGCTTGTTCTTAGTAACATTTCCACAGGTTACAGATGTAAATGGTAATAAAAATGCAATATCACGAAGCAAATACCTGGTAGAATGTGGAGATAAATCCAATTAGTGCGTTTCAGAATAGATTGAGAAGGACAATTAGCAACACCTCAGTAGAACACAGTAGCATTTAACAATTGGCTTATTTTCACCCCTTTTTTATAGTGCTGAGCTTTTTTCTTTGAAGTTTGGTTGTTTCCTATTTCCTTCAAGGAGAGACGCCATAAAAAAGGGAGATAATCTGTTGTCAAGGCCACTCAGCGGTTAAATGATTATGATGAGACTAAAATACACATTTTGACTTACACATTTATTGAGGTGAGCAGTGTTAAGCTGGGCTCTTGCACCATATCTATGACTCGATAGCTGACACTTTCAGAAAGACATTACCTTCTGAAATCAGAGTTGATCAGCTATGTTGACTAATATGTTTGATTCAGTGGCAAATAACCCAAAAAAGTTTTAAATACAGATAACTGATGTGGCTCTGGTCCAAATAAACTGCTGAAAAAAAAAAATCACGGATTTCAGGGATGCCTGAAATAGGCAGTTATGCAGTAGGCTACTGATGGCAATGTTATTCTGTTTGTTTATTTTTCATCTGAAGAGAGGAGAAAATATCCTCTTCCATTAATTCACCTCATCTAAAATTGTGTGGGCCAGGACAATGGAAACCATAACCTTCATCTCCACCATGTCAGATTTCTGCAAATAGTGTCTTCCAGGCTATTTGTGAGCAGAGTGGTGCCAGTGCAGAGCAGCTTGTAGGGAGGTTGTTATTTCAGAAACATATTGAGTATGCTGAGAGATTACCATTTTCTCCCTTAGGTATCTCTACTTTTATTATTCTTTTACAAGAAACTTAGGCTTTGATGCCAAGAAGCACAATGAAAAAAAAAATGGTTTTCCCTTGTCCATTACCTTTCTCTTTGTTGAACATGAGAAGGCACCCATTTATTTCTATGAGAGGTTAACTCAAGAGTGGCAAGATAGTTTTTCATTTTCATCTGCTCTCTCATATTCAATTCCTGCTTCATGATGGAGTGGATGGAATTATTTAGTACTTTTAAATACCAATTTAAAAGAAAAGTATATAGACAACTGTAGCATGACAAGTACTTTAAAGAGTCCTTGCTATAGCTGTCATTCTATCAGGATTTCTAGCTTTTGTTACAATATCATCCATTCTCCTTATCAGTGACATTTGTCATCAATATTAGCAACAGAAAAAGGGAAAACAAAATAAAAACCCAACCCAAACCAAGAAAGTACAAAAACCTGCAGGTCAAGCAGAAAATACTGTTGTATTAATTTAATACGGTATTCCCCAAGGTTCTTCTAAGATCTCAGTCTTGAAGCACTTAGGACCTTCAACCAAAAGTTTTCTTTAGCTGAAGATTCTTAGTGCATTCTGTTTAGCATAGGCCTAACACTTGCAAAAAGATGAGGGAGAGGAATCCTTATCAGACAAAATCTTTCTTACTTTCACATCTGCTGTATAAGGCAACAACATTCTGCAAATAGACTTTCAGAATACAGATTTTTCTGGGAAAATTCCTTTTCTTCTGCAAATTTGATCAAAGGTATTGGTGGGACAGTGCAATGTTGAGTTTTTACTCTGTGAAGAGAAAGAGGCTCTAGGAGATCCTTCCTTAGAAAGTTATTTTGAAATTCCTGACATGGTGAAATTGGAAAAAACCCAAAATTTACCCAGAACAATTTCAAATCATTTTATTAAATTTCATGTCACTTATTTTCTTACTAACAATTTTCTTAAGGTGACCTGAGGACTGCAGGTACAGTGGCAGTTTTCAAAGGGGCGTAATACCATTAAACGGAAATCTCACCCTTCATAGTTGTGTTTAGTATTTTCGTAATATTGCTCAAAGCATCAACTAAATTTCAGATAAAATTAGAATATCATAGGATAAAATATGGTAATTGTTTATGATCCTGGACAAAACAATGTTGTGTTGTATCTGCCAGGAGAATGGAAAAGGCATTTTGCTAAAACCAATGTCTTCACATCTGCAAAATGACAGGGTGTAAATGGTTATGCAAGATTTTGATGAAAAATAACTGGAAAAACTGAAGTGGTTCTGGCCAGTGAAGTGAAATAAAAAGTTGGATATACATCATCTCAGCTTCCTCATTGAAGGCATACACCTATTTGTGGACATGTGACAAAATGTTGTGAAGATTACTTGTTTATCTGCTGATAGAATTGGGACAGGTAGTGCTATTTTCTAAAGAGTGAGATCAAACTAAAGAGATGTCTGAGAAACATCCATTTAAGGCATCACTGTATCCATCAATGAATATAACTGCCCCAAAAGGAGTCGCCAAAGCTGAGCAAAGGATGTTAGGCAGCAGGCTGATGACACGTATCTGATATTTACTTGTGGAAGCAATGTGGCTCAGTGTTAACATCCAGCTTAGAGAGAATATCCCCACACAGCAGGCACCAGCTGTTCTAGGTAAAACAAGCATAGGTCATGGATGCCATGTGGGGATTTTGAGAACTATAGAGAATTAAGTACTGAAACATATCTAAAATTGAGTTTATTTGAATAGGTGGGTCAGACAAAATCCCATTACCTTTTCTAGGCAAATGCAAAGGCTGACAAAGGATGACAATGCTGCGAGAGTTTGTTAAGGCCATGGCTATTTATCAGTTTGGTGCAGCAAACTTTCCCACACTACATGTTAATTTATGAATTTTATACATTTATTATTTTATTAAAAAGAGTGCTGTTAATTTTATCTCTTCTTTAAGAAAGACTGCTCCTTAATGCTTGGCCCCAGTTAGTTGTCCTTCCTTCCCATTCTCTGTCCAACCTGTCCTTGCAACTTTAGAAGAGAGCACACCACAGAAACCTGGAGAAACTCTTGCAACTGAGGCAGGGCAGCTTTGGCTTGAGGCTTGCAGTCTGTAGGAAGTATAATAATCTAGAATACCAGTGGTCATTGTGTGTGAGCCAAGGGGTTGCTGTTGGCTTGGGGGTGTCTGCACACACTGCTTCCCTCATCTTGAGAGCCGCAGTGGTTCAGCCTTTGCCTTCCCTGACCAATAATTGTATAAAGGATATTGGTGAGCCGTACACAGCAAATCCTTTCAGACTATTGTAGATAGAAAAACCTAACATGATAATTTCTCTCATCCTCTGCATTTGCCGGTAATTAATTACTTATATTGATGTTCCTTTTCAAATGCTGTGTTGTTGTTATTGAATTAAATAATTGGTGGAGGTGAAGCTGAGGACATTATAAAATCTTAAAGTTAGTTTCATGTGGATTGAAGGCAAATTTGGAGGCTGTTGCTCTACAGACATGAAATTAAGGTAATTATATGTTTAATCTTTTATATTAAAACCTAGCAATAACCTAAGAAAAGACAAAATTGATCTGCAAGACCTTGATGGGAACAAAGCAAGAAATCCAGATAACTAGAAATATTATGCATAATTAAGAAAATTGCTAATGATCACTTTAATCAAAGACATTAGAGATGGAAAGGCTGCTAGGTCGAGTATTTAATCTAAGGCCTCTGACAGTGTTCCTTATCGCTGAGAGAACAGTTTTCAATTTCATGCCTGATTTTGGCTCATCCTTCATTTCTAGCTAACAACAAAAACTCTCTGAATTTCACAGATCTGATCCTATTCTTTTCCAGAAAGCTTGAGGCAAAATGAAGAAGGCATTTGCAAGCATGAAGGGTTAAAAATATGAAGGATTTACATTAGAAAACACTTCCATAACTCACTCTAATCTGTTGTGGCTTTGCCTGGAACAGCTTTACATTTATTCTCTGCCTTATCAGCATCTCACATCTTTGGCAGACTACAAGAATTTGGGAGATAGTGCTGTGGACAACTGAGGTTCTCACTGAAATAAATTTGTACTGTGTTATGACTTAAGCACTTTCCAGCAGGTAGCTACCAGCTCCCTAAAACATCACTCTGAGCCTTCAGAAAATCAAATTACCTCACTTAGATTTTGGGCACAGACTTCAGCGAGGCTGAACTGGAGCAGCTGCCCTGTATGGCATTTTGCAGGACACTGGTACATCCATCTGATCCACGTTTCCAGATTCTTGTAACAAGGCAGAAGAAGCAGTGAAAGTGCTCAATTGGTTCTGCTTCTACTGATAAATGACCTTGGAAGTGATGGATTTTGGGCAGTGCATATTGGCACTTCAGTGTATTTCTCTGCTTCCAGGTAAACTGAGATTCATCACATTAAATGTAGCTAGGTCCACTGCCTTACTAAAGCAGCAGGTCCACACTCCTCTCTAAATTAGTTCTGGAGTAATTTTTTTTTGTCAAGAAAGACTGAATAGGGAGGGGAGGACTGTATAGAAAGTGGTAGAGAAGACATGCCTGTCTGTGCATCACAGAAATCAGCTGTAGGTCTGTATCAGCTGAGGAAGCTGAGGTTGTCTAGCCTGGAGGAAAGAAAGCTGAGGAGAGACCTAATTTCTATCTACAACCACCTGAAACGAGATTGTAGACATGTGGAGGTCCACCTCTTCTTCCGAGTAACAAGTGACAGGATAAGAGGAAATGGCCTCAAAGGGCTGGGGAGATTTTAGATTGGATATTGAGATATTCTTCACCAAAAGAGTTCTCAAGCCCTAGAGCAGGCCACCCAGGGAAGTAGTCATCACCTCTGGAAGTCCTCAAAAATGTGTCGATGAGACACCTAGGAATATGGCTTACTGGTGAACATGGTGGTGCTGGGGTTAGAGTTGGACTCTATGATCTTAGAGTTCTTTTCCAACCTAAATGATTCAATGACTGTATGTATAAACTGAAATATGGAACAAATGCTTTAATCTTCCTCTCTGTTCACACCTTGGTTTTAAACAATAGGATTGATGTAGTATAGAGTAGGTATAAGAAAACTGAGTAGTAGGAATAGGATTTAACTATACTATAGTTAATACATGCTATGGATGTAAAGAAATAAAATACAATTTTAAGTACATACTCCAAATACTGCACTTACAGAGAAAGATGCTCTTTGAATTTTGAAAGAGCAGAATGATTCCCCATGAATACCAGACATGTCACCCTTAGAAAACAGATTTATGCCTAGGCTAGAAGAAACTGAGAACCACTAAGCTGAAGTATGTACAAAGAATAAGTGTGGGGAAAGGGGGAAAATTTCAGGGGTGAAGAGCTGAATAACCATTTTATTCAGGGTGAAAAAAGATTTTGCACATAAACACAGAAAAAAACCAAAAAAACCCTGAATAGTAGTATTTCCTTTTCCTGCCTAAAGTGCCTATTCTTCCCAGAGCCATTGGTCAAAATCTAGGCAGGATTAGTTTTGCCCTTCATCCTCAGTTTTAATCTCTATGGGAATAGATTAGTACGCTACCGTCTCAGTGTGTGCCATTCCTCTGATCAAGAGCATTTTCTTGCTCAGTACACATCTATGATTAAGTGATTCTTTTTTCGTGTTCAGCAAAGCCTTTTGCAATATTATAACCAAATTATGAAGCTACATAGTTATATTTTATCACTTATCACTCGCATAATTTAATTAGAGCTTTTTGCATCTCCTTTTAGGAGAACTCTCTCTCTCTCTCTCTCTCTCTCTATATATATATATATATATACCAGGCTTTTTCAGCTTTTATTCCTTTTTTTCTACCCTGGATGGAGTTTAAGCATTAAATAATGAGAAGACCAAACTAATTAGATCAATTAAGACGATATAGTTCTAGATTTTTACACAGTACTCATCAGTCCTTCTTCATCTGACACACATGCTAAGATAATTTTTTATTTGCATTAATATAAAATTAGATGAGTAAATCAGTGGTACATATGTTGTTTAGATTATTCACCACTTAAGTTTCTCAACTTGCCAGACATATGGATAAGCAACACAGATTAAGCAGGTCTGAGTTTAATTAAAATCCTATTTCTGTGGTAAATATTGCAATGCAAACAAGTACAAGATAAATGTGACTAAGACTGCATTAATATTCAAGGTAATATCAATGCAACCCCAGGACTATTCTATATGATTCTATGAATCTGTTCAAGGCTCATTAGCAGATGACAAAAGAAAGCAAAATAATCAAATTAGCTTTCTTTTAATTGTCTCCCTTGGTAGATGTGGAAGAATTTTATAATTTTGCATATTCAAAACACTAATCACCCAATAGACAGTTTTTTCCTGGCTTTAGGAGAGGTTTGGATGGCAAATTAAAGAACTGCCTTTTTTGAAAAAGGAGTCAAGTTCAGTCTTGGAAAGTCATCTCTTACTAATAATAGAACATTGAAGTTATCATGAAGCATTGCAATAGGGTTTTGCTTATTATTTGTCGGTTGGAGTAGCAGCACAGGAGAGTCAGGACATGCCCTAAAAGCTCTTAAATCAGAAGCAGGTAGAAAAATCACGAGGGTGTCTTTGAAGATACATCTTCATACATCCATAGGGCCTTATTGATTAGTCAGTACAGTGGGTGCCTGTACAGAATACCAACACCCCTGCTGCTCTGTGCTCAAAGGCAGGAGCACACTCTGTGCTGGCAGGAGCACACTCTGGCCCAGGGAACTGCTGTGGGCTGGTGTGCACCTCCTTCACAATGTGCCCATCAGTTCCTCTGCAACTGATGTGGCGGCTTTCACAGGTTGGGCTGGCAGGGCACCTCCTTGGCTTTTATGCTCATAATTTGTGAGCTGTGCCAGCTCTGGTATTCATATATGAACTCTTCTGCTGGGGTAAATATGTTCATCTATGCTGGCAGCTGTGTGCCAGTGTGTTATTTGAACCGGACCCATCTTTGCATCTTTGAGCTACTATTTGCAATTTTCATTGATTTGTAATGTTCTTCTCTACAGTCAGGACACTAATTTTCTTTTTAAAAAGTTAATATATCTGTTTAATAATGTCATAGTGGTGATACAGAGGTGCAGTAGTTTGTATTTTTGAGCTTTTATTTCCTACAGCAAAGAAATGCTTTGCTATTATTCAGTTAGGTTCCCTTTCTAGACACCTGCAACCAAATTCTAGTTGAGAAAACATGAAACAATGAGTTTGCTTCACCTTTTTCTCTTTGTTGTTCATTAGAAACTCTCACCACAGCTCTCTGGAAGTCTCTACCCTGGCCTGCAGTAGTAGTGGTGAAAAAGACCCTGACCGAGGCAAGGAAAGCTTACAACTCACTTGCTGATGCTCTGCCCAGTTTTGCTAATGCCATCAGCTCCACACTCACATGAACTTTGAACTGCAAATATACAGATCCATTATCCCATATAGCCCTGTGCTATTTCAAGGTGACACTGAGAAATGTGTCTGCCAAAGTGCTGAGCACATTCATAGACTAACTCCCTATCAAAGTGTCTATGATTGCAGGAATGCAAATGTACACTTGATTTAAAAAATTTGCTTCTGTGGTGAAAACTCTATCAAATCTACTCTTTGTGTCTAAACTCCACTGTTGTAGTTTGTGTTGCACCTGCTTTATAATTATGTGCAAAACAGACAGAAAATACTTATGACTCTTTCCTGCAGTCAGTAAGGAAAAAGGGCTTCCAACACAGTGCTGAAAGCATTTCAGCTTCTTTCCCCTGACACTGAAGTATCACAGCAATTGAGGTTGTCAATTACTTTTAAAGCAAGCTGTTTATAGACCATTATTCCCAAGGCATTATTTGCTTGCTTTCTTTGCAAGTAAGATGATGGAAACAGTTCAGCTATTCAAAAGTCTGCCACTATCTCTTCTAATGAGCTCCTATCATCAAAAGAACCTCTTTTTCTCTTCTGTTTCTTCTGTTCCCTTGCTTGTTAGGGATTTTCCTACAGACAGGAGGGTTTGAGAATAACTACATCATCATTCACATATGAACACAAGTGTTGCATATGAAATGTATAGTGAACAAAGCATCTGAAAATTAGAATTTTTGTTTAATTTGTTTTGATCTTTGTAAGGGTTCCATATTGTGACCATCACTTAAAATAAAGAAATGCCTTTTCTTTTGTGTTTCTGATTGTAGGATAAAAAAGGACTTTTAATGACTGATAAACATAGGGTTTCACAAAGGTCATTTGACTTGGTAGAGATATTTTGATAAAATATACTGCTTTGTAAAGAGAAGAGGTGAAAACTAGATAAATTGAAGTCTCAGTTCTATTTTCCATGAAGAGATATAGTGCTGTCATACACTTTTTCAGCATAGTTTAGCATGGTGTTTTCAAACACACATGAATTGGTACGAGCCTAAGAGAAGAATAGCTTGATAATATTTTCCAGGAGAATTTTTCCTAATAATGTCAAAGACTCATTAATCCTATCAAACAGAGTTCAGATAAACCATAGCTGGATTTTGTTGCTGCTCAGTGAAAATAGAATTATATGGGAACAACTGAAGAGGACTACAGGATTGCAGCCTACAGGATTATAAGTGAAAGAAGTGTGAGTGTTAGAAATAAAGAACACCAAATCCAACTCTTTAGACTGATAGGACAAAGATTGAGGGGAAATAAGGTTCTGTCTGACTAAGTGATGGTGCTTCAGACACCAAAGAGGGAGAGGAGTCTTTTAAACTAAAGACAGTACTTGCTCTGGGAAAAAAGGTAGATAGGACCTGGCAACAAATAAACTTGAATGCAAGTGGGAAGATGTTTTAGAGATATCACAGAATTAAAGCTCTGGGACAGCTTCTTGACAGGATCATAATTGCAAAATTCATAGGTGTTTTAAGGAATCCAGTGTTTTCACATCTTTGTTTATACAAGTGCAGTTGCTTGAAATAGCTGAGGATCAGTCTCATTAACCCAGAGGGCCTCTTCTGCTGTCAAGTACAAGAAATGGCATTTGACTGACTAATTGGTCTTTTATTTTTGTGTGTGAAAAGGGAAAAAGCTCATATACAATTGTAATTGTTTTTCTGTTGATTTCTTTTAGTTTTGACTTTGATTTTTATGCATGCAGTGATGTGAACCTTGCTGTTGTCTTAAAAGAGTCTCCAAGGAGGATATATAGTACATGAAGATATATGTGCTAATTAATGCCACACACACAGCTTCTGAGTAGAGAAAAATTCTCAATTCTAACTAAAAGAGTACATTATTAATATATTCTCTGAGTTCAACACCTTTAAATAGGCCCCCAGATTGCTTTTACTTGTGGACAAAGCACCAGTGCATTGGTCTGTGCCCTGCTTCATTGGTCTGCTTAAATTATTTTTTTATTTTTCTTTTGTTTGTTACTATAGCAACATTCAATAAAATTTTTTGTCCAGTGTTCAGAGGAATTGTAGAAAACTGCCATGGATAAAAACAAAACAATAGTTGGAGAAAACACAGCTGAAACCATATAGGGGAAGCTCTAGACAACAGATGATAATTTGTAAGCATGCAGAGCTCAGGTTTTGTTATCAACAGGAAGTGTGTTTCTGTAGCTGCTGTTTAGCTTCTCTTCCAGTAAACCTGTACCATTTTAACAGAAAGCAATATGTAGTTCAAATATTTATGATATAAATGTATAATTAATTAATGAGAGTATTTTCTTTTTTAAACAGAATTTTACCATGGTAATGAAAAAATAATGGCAAAAATTATTTGAGAAAAATTGTTCTTGAAGATATATCTGAAGTCTCTTTTTCAATTAGGATAACTACAATTTTTTTTCTTTCTGTATTTTATGTATGGCACAATAAATATAGGTGCATTAATTAGTACTGCCTGTGCTCTCTGGTTTGTTTTTTTTCCTATGAAGTGCTACAGCTGAATTGGGTAATACATTTAGTATTGCCCTGGCATAGGCTGAGAGCAGGAAATGAATGTCTGCTGTCAGAGGAGGAATGGTTCAAAGCCCTGTGAGGTCAACAGATGATTTTCCATTTATTGCAGTGGGTTTGGTTCATTGTGTTTTTCTCCGATAATTCATTATGATTTCAAGTGAGGGGAAGGAGCTGCAGAATCAGATCCCTGTATGCGTGACTATGGGATGGCAGCTCGCAGTGTTTAATATACTGTGTGCAAGAGGCAGCTGCGTGCTTTCCTTATCAAAATGTGTGATGGAAGGTTGAGGGGGGACATTAGAGAATGAAGTATCACCAAGGAGGAGGGAGTTTAGTGCAGTAATAAGAACAAGAAAATATGCTCTATAATCAAATCAGAAGCATAAATCATAAAGGATTTGGTTTATTATATTCTTGCAATAAAATCTGGTTTTGATTTGTAATCTCTACAGCTGTACTTGCAAAATACTGAATTATATTAATATATTTATTGGGAAAAATTACTTCACCTTGCATAATTCTTTACCTATTGTAACTAATAAGCCTGACTAAAATAACATCTGAGTGTGGGAAATAAAATTCCATGTACCTTATTCTTTAAATCTGCAGTACCTGATAGCACTAGTAAATATACTATAAGGAATGCTGCTTCTATTTATTTCACTCTTTTTCAAACTGTAAAAATTATACTATGTTTATGTGCTAGAATCTCCCTTTTATTGCTTGGCTTTGTAAAGAGGTTTTATTTACTTGAAACATACCTTTTGCGAAAAAAAAAATAAAAATTTGCCAATCCAAATGATTTCTGCTGCTTAAAACAAATCTACTATTAACTAACTCATCCTGGAGAAAAATGGCTTTAATCTCAAACACTGCATTAAATTTAGAAGGAAACTAAATCAATAAAGGTGAACATCATGGAAACAGATGATTAGAGCAAACAACAGGCTGCCTACTGTACAATAAGGTTATGAAATAAACCAAAACAAAAGTCTATCAGAATACATCAAGAGTGAACTTTATGAACAAGTTCCTCTTCAGAATGCCGAATGGTCGGATTTCCCTCCTGCAGGTTTTTTCCCCCCAATTTTCTCCTTCCCCTCAGCTTCTTTCTTTCAGTCCTTTTCTTCTTGTTTCCTGCTATGTTATGAACTAATTTACCCTGTGGAAAGACCAGTGAGCTCTGATTAACTAATATGTCAGGTTTTAAATGCCCACAAGTACCTCGTGCTGACATGTATGTGATGTGAAATAAAAATTAGTCTGAAATAGGTGTAAAATGGACCACTTCATTAACTGTGTAGCTGGATTTAATCTCCCTGAACACAAGTAACAAAAATTCCCACATGAAATTCTGAGCTGATTTTTTGGAATGGGATTCAGGGAAGGATTTTGGGGGATGGGTCTGTAAGTAGGAGGGGTGAATAGTAGCCACAGTGATTGAGGACTTGGTTTAGCTCCTAAGGCTTAATAACAGCTTTAATAGTGATGTTACTACCTCTGCCTGATCCCAGCATATTCCATTTGTAGGTTGGAAACACTGAAGGGAATTTGCAGGAGCTGACAGGAGCTTTAATCTCTGTGCCCTGCACTAGCCTAAGCCAAACGAAAATCTTGACAATCCACTTCAGCAGGGATGACAAGAGCAGTGCTGGAAATTGTGCTGCAGCAGACCCAAAGCTGTTGATAAGAATACAAAAAGTTTTTAAGCTGAAGCTGAAGAAGGCATCAATCATTTCAAAAGGATACTATTTGATTCTTTCCTCAAAGTCCAGTCTGACCTGACGCCAGCATAACAACATCCTTTTAGTCTATACAGGTGCATCACTGTCTCATTCTGCTACCTTGTTAATAGGGCCGGTAACAAAAAATAAAAATAACCCCTCCCCACCCCCCAGCAACGTCAATGTATATAAGGGGAAAATAGAAGAGGTTAAAGGTTTACAGGTACAGGAAGAAAGTATCTTTCAAATACCAATTTAAACTTGCTCTATTATTGAAGGCCTGTTTGTCACCTCCACAGAAGCATGTAAAAAGTGATGGGTACGTGCAATTACATTTTGAAATAAAATACATTAAAAAGCCTAGCAATATGTTTTATCTGAAGTATTAAATCTATCCTTCCTCTCTCTTTTATATCACAGTTACTAAAAAGAAAAGAAAGGAAAAGAAAAGAGCAGAGAACTGATCTTATTCATGAATGAAAGAGGAGGCATTCCAAGCAAACCACATCATAGAAGAAACTTTGGTGGTAACAATGGATGTCATGGAAAAAGGACAGTAGCAGGCAAGAAGTTATCCTGACTAGAATTGAATTCTCCTTGGTGCAAAATATGCTGATCTTTGTCATCAAACTTAAAGCTAATATCTTATCAAAAATCAGGATACAGGTGCTGCTACATTCTGGGCTCCTGCTGCTTCTGGAGTGGCCTATTTATTTAAATGAGTGGACTTTGTGCATGTACAATAGACTGCTTCCTGGGAGCTGAGAGCTTTGTAAAATTACATTATAAAATCAACGCTGACTATGACAGACCTTGAATTTCTTGTATGGTGGAGCAAACAGAATAGCACAATATTGTCTTTCATGTGCACACTTCAGAGAGATTGACTAGGTGGGTGAACTTCTGCATTTAAGTCAAAAGCAGTAAGCCCTGGAAGCAAGTTAAATCACAGAAGCACAGAAATCTTGAGTTGGAAGAAGCCCATAGCGATCATAGAGTCCAACTCCTTATTCCTCACAGGACTACCTAAAACTAAATCATATGGTATGAGTGTCATCCAGGCATTCCGTGAACTCTGATAGCTTGGTGCCAAGTGACTGCCCAAGATCTGGTCTGCCTGCTGTTATGATTAAAGTTATTGTGTAAATAACAGTTTAGTCCTAAAACAAAAGATGTCACAGCAGACAGAGGATAAAGGAGTGTTTGCACTAGTTCACAGCCAGGCAGAAGTGACTCATGATGACTGGTTTGATGTGGGTCAAGTGCTGCTGTGGATGGGAAGTCTTATCACTCTCTCTCTGTAAGGGTGTGGACCTGTTGTGCCCAGGAGGTGTTTGTTTCTCCATAGCTTCTGCAGCAGAATTTTTAGGAGCACCTCTGCACTGACTGTACCCTATGACCACATAAACTTATGACCACATCAGACAGGTGGAGAGGAATTTCTGATCTTTTCTGGGCAATATAATAATGTTCTTGAACTAGCAGTCCATATTCCTCTCAGCATGGTGTGGGAGGTGAAGGTCTGATACACCTTATACTAGACATATCTTTGCCCTACTGTGTTCCCATTGTAATGGCTTTAGCACTCATGTGCAAGTCCATGTGCCATTTCTGGACCGTGGCTCATGTCCAGAGGTTTCTGTGTCCTCACTATATTTCTGTGCTGATGGCATAGGAGAAATTGCATGTGCATAAGCTGCTACATGCCAAAAGTTGATTGCCAAATAAAAAGACATTGGAAGCATGGGAAACGGGGTGCACAAAGCTGTGGTTTGCCCAAAGGCACACATGCACATGGCAGCCTAGACACATCCCTGGCGGCCTGTGGCCCTGCCTGGCCATGTGTTTTTTGAAGGAATGGCTACTGAACATGGAGATTTTGGCTGTCAGAGCAGCTGAAGGTAGTCTGAATCTTTCCATAGTGGTGGGCAGAACAGCTGTGCTTCCTGAGTCTCTTCAAGCACATGAGGAAGGAGGAGGTTAGAGCGAGATTGAGGATAATTGTGCTTTTTAATCTGGCTCCCCTTTCACCATCTCTTATATCAGCTGCCCTCTTTCTCACCCCATTAACTGTATGAGCATACCCTTTTATCAGCTTAAAGGCCTTAAAATACAGTATTTTGTATGTGGATTATAGACAATATGCAGCACTAAATAACCCATGCTGATGAATTCCTCTTTGGGGTCAAGTTGTAGAGGAATGCTGCAAGGTTGCATGGCTTTTCTGTGTCACTTACAAAAAATAAGACAAATAGATGCAATTTGTTAAACTCCAGTAGGAGTAATGCATTTATGCCTAAATACAGTATTTCCCCTAGAGTTTAAATTGGTTTACTTACATTCAATATCAGAAACAAGAATGCATGTACTTGTAGCTTTATAACCAAATCCATGACAATTTATTT
This sequence comes from Sterrhoptilus dennistouni, assembly GCA_013397095.1. NCBI lineage: Eukaryota > Metazoa > Chordata > Aves > Passeriformes > Zosteropidae > Sterrhoptilus > Sterrhoptilus dennistouni. The sequence goes on along the minus strand of VWZU01000208.1, from coordinate 302,016 downwards.
TGTATGAAAGATTAAATGACTTAATAACAGCTTTCTCAGAATGTTTTTAAATTTTCTGTATGTTAGAAAGGAATTCCATTTTTTTCCTCCTAGATAGTGAAAAAATACATCATTATGTTCTCGGTTTAGCTATGTAAATGACCTTACTGATAAATGAAAATTGATATTTCAAAGCTGTAGTTTAATATAGCCTGATGGCATGTTAGCCCTTATCATTCAAGACAGTACTTAACTCTGAATAATGCATCATGCTAACTCTCTGAAATTGTTATTATGAGACTTTAATGCACCATAAAACATGTCTTATGATCTTCAGCATGCTCAAGTGTCAGTCTAACACATTAATCTCACATACATCTTGGAAAAAAGTAGCTTGGCAAAAACTGTCTTCATATATAACATTACTTGTGCTATGTTTCATACACGGATTTATGTGTAAGTATGGGATTTGAAACATCTGAATAAAAGAATTATCTTTTCTGCACACAAAACACAGCAAAATGAGATCTGAGCCATAACTGGGAATGCTACATTCTGCCAAAATATCCTTATTAAAGAAACAGTGTTGTTGACAAAGCAGACATTATTCCGAGGGAATGTGCATGAATATATTCTTGGGTTTGCACTTGGTCTATTCATGTTGTTCCTTTCTGATTGGAAATCATTAGTCTTAGTTTAGATGATGATATTTTATTTTACATATCTGAGGAAAATGCATTAGCTAATCTTGAACTGGAGGATGATGGGCAAGAACAAGGACACAAAAATAGGTTCTTCTTGGCTCAGACTCTTGCAGCATGGAATTTATGCATAGTACAGCAAAAAATGATTTGTGAGATGCTGTCTCCAGCCAGATGGGCCAAGTTCATGCCTATTCACATTTGTGTCCACTCAGTCTCAGAGATACTGTGGGTCTTGTGAGGACAACTGGTGAAGGAGGATATACAGTCAATCTGCTTCTCTCAAAACCAGAGCTAAACAATAGGCAGTGTGCTGAGCCAAAGATGTTTGAGAACCATCAGAGTCTGCTGGGGCAAGATGGCAACTCCAGCACACCACTTTCCTTTGTTTTTTGTGATGGTTAAAGTGGAAAAAGGAAGTTGTCAGAGAGATGTTCAGTTATCCAAATGTTCCTGTGGCTGGTCAAAACAAGTGGAGGAGCTCTCTGCAAGGCTTACAGTCTGATTCTTGCAAAGCTGCAAGTTTAGCATTGTACCCTTGGACTGTAGCTGGAATAATCATTCAAGGGCTGTGTTCTAAACTTTGTGAAGGGAAGTCCTAAATGTAAAGGTTTTGTCTCATTTGTGTCTGTATTAATCAAAATCTTCTAATTCTGCATTAATTCAAATTAATTCTTAATTTGATAAGGCCCATATAAAAAATGGTGTAGAAGCCATTCCTAGAATGGATAGTGCACTAATCAGATTTGATGTATTTCAAACTAAAATAAAAATTCAACACGTGTTATGTTATTACATCTGTTCTGCATGTTCTTCCTTAAGTAAGAAAATTAGTGATCGTAACATATATCCTTTCAAAATGCGACAAATATTGAAATGAAGTAAACCGCAAAAGGCAAAAATATTCATATTTATTCATACTGATTATTTAGGCAATGGGGTCTGGTCCAGAAAACTCTGTAAAGAAACATAATTTTCATCCAAATTCCAATGTTGTTCAACTGCCAGATCACATTCTTTCTCTAGCTGTGGGATAGTTGTAGTTTTGTAACACAGTAAGTTCTTGTGAAATAAAAATGTAGCAAAAGCTGTTTTTGATGTGTATTACATTTTCTGGTTTTCAACCTAAAGGAGTTAATTACTGCCATGCTTGACGTTATAAGCATATATTATATTTTCTGTCTCACCAGGTTTAGAATTTGTGTTAAAAACACGCAGTCTGAAGGCTCTATTGGAATCTGTGTTTACACCATTTAAGGATACATGCTTAGAACCATCTATCTTAACATGTTTAAAACTATGTAATTTATATTAGACTAATTTATATTAGACTTTCATATTTAGGTGGTCTGGTTTTCTAAAATTTTCTTTACAGTTTATAAGAACTACCTTTGATTATCCTGGTTACATGTCTACAATGATCAGAGACACTATTTTCTGATTCTGAAGAGGCAACAAAGAGAAAGAAGGAGAGAAATAATGACCAGATATAATGCTGAAGGCACAATAGTTGAAAGGAAGAGCAAAATTTCTTAGTATATTGCAAACTGAATAGAGGTTGTGCAGTTTAAAGGAGAGGTTACAGGGTCTATTGCACAAGAAAATTTCAATTCAGGGCCAGCAGTGGCCACCTGTGGTAAGGAAGATGCTGGTGAAGAAGAGGAAACAAGCAGTATGATGCATGAAAAATAAGCCTTGTAAAGAGAGGATTCAATAAGGCAGCAGCTAGAGAGGCATAGTGGCACTTCAGCAGTCTTTGTTAGGTGTGGTGCTGCTGTACACTGCTATACTCCTCATTTCTATTGAAAAAAATCAACAAAGGACTAAGTCATGCTTGGGAAAATTAGATTGCATTTTCACCTGATAATAGGAAATGGGCTTTTTGTTCCGTAGAAAATAACAGAAAAATCTATTTGTTATTAAGGCGGCTTGTGTGTATCTTTCATCAAAAAAATCTCCAGTGAGTCTTTTGCACAGAAGTTCAAGGAAATAGTTGTCTGGTTATATCTAAGGGAAATTTCTGGATGGCTACTCAAAGGAATTTTTAGGGGCTTCTAGGGTTTTTTCTAATCTAGACTAGACTTCTCCATTCCAAATAAAGGTTTGCATTGTGTTCATAATGACTGATCTACAGGAGCTACATATAAGTAGACATAAGCATATTTATAAATAAATAATTTATCCTGAATGTTATTGACATTCAGGATAAATTATTAACCAACCACAGACAAATGGCAGTATGTAAAAAATATGAGATGATCCAGTCATCACCAAAGAGCTCAGTGCCAACTAGTTAATTTAAGTGGGTGGTTCTTGAAATGAAGCATATAAAGCATTTTAAAATTCACATCTTCGAAACATTATTAAAGGTGAATAAAGCTCCACTGAAATGGCTGGAGTTGCTCCCACATATATGCAAAAAGAGGGATTTTTGAACTTGAATGCTTGCCATAACTACTGAAACTTCAGGGTTGCATTTGTACCAAGGTCCAAGTCAGGGGTGCACACTGAAATCAACCATGACACTTGGCAAGCCCTGATTGACCCCAGTGACATATTTGAAACCATTGAGCTTCATGTTTCTTCTCTTACAGAATTGATGACATCATCTACTTATAAATTTATTTCAGTGGCATGGTATCCAATACCAAACCAGCCAACTAACCCCTTACTAAATGAGAGAGCTTTGTATCCTAAGGTGAGAGCAGATAAATTATTCCCTGAGATGACATGAAGGAAGAAATGAATCACAGAATATTTCCATCAAGAAGTTGTTGACAGTTTGAGGAAGGCAAATAATTCAATGATTAAGTGAGAAGTCTGTTATTTTTCTTTGTTGTATATTATTTGTGAAGTGTGATTTTTATTTTTATACTTTCTGAGTAATAGTAGATGACAAAGGATAACTAACATAACAGAGGGTAAAATGTCACTGTGAAATAAGTGAAAGATAAAGGTTCCCAATGAAGGAACTGAGAACATTTAAGGGGCTGAGAAACAATAACAAAACAGAATGTGGATCTGTGTCATTGCATGAACAAATGCCTCTGCATCTTGTGTTTCAAGTTGACCTCGAGGCAATCAATCACACGCACACAAGGTTAAGTGTGAGATGAGGCAGCTCCTCATCAGCAAAGATGTGGAGACCAGGAAAAAATCGTCCATGTGCACCTCAAAATGGAGAAAAGTATTTCCGAATTTACCCCAAATTCGATCATGTGAAGTTTCATGGGGATTCTTTTTGGGGTTTTTTGGGGTTTGTTTTTGGGGAGTTTTTTTTTTTTCTTTTCTTTTCTGTTTTGTTGTTGTTGTTTGTTTGTTTGTTTGCTTGTTTTAAAATTTTTATTTCCATTGTGTGTATAGGCTTATAATTTTGGCTATGACTGTCCAAAAAGTTTGATTTTTCATGGCATAGATCTTAGTTCTGTTGAAATCAGTGAAATTATTGCAAGATACCCTCAGTCATATATTTAATCCATAATGCAGAGTGACAGTGTTTTCAACAGGCTGGAGGTGATTTTTGCCATGACCCTTTTGCACACAGCTGCACTAACATAACCCAGCTCACATGTAGTGTTTTTTCTGAAAGCAAGCAAGCAAGGATGGCAAATATTATGACCCCCACTTCATCCAGTAAGCTGACAACAGAAGAAGGCTTTCACTTGAACCAAAGCTGTTTACAAAATGTTTTGTTCAGTTCTGACTAATAATCGGTCAGGGAAATGATGCAGGGAAGTTTCTACATGGAACTGACACATCACGTAGATGACTAAGTTAATAAAATATCACTCCTCGTTTTCACCCAACAGTGTGGTACTATAAACAAATTCGTTTGGATGTCCCAAAAGGGGAGGTATTAGAAAGACCAGGGCATCTTCATTTAGAGCAGGGCTTTTAGTTCAGGTATTCTGGCTAAAGTGATGTCTGGTGTGCTAAGGGTCTGTTGAGGTTTAAAACACTTTATCAGTCCAGCATCTCATCTTATGTTTCTCTCCTATCTAGGTCAAACAGTTCTTGTTATAAGCTGTTTATGGTAGGTATATCTCATGATGCTTAAACCAGAAATTCATAGTAATGAGAATGAATCTATTCAATTGGCAATATTTATTCATAATATAGAGGCATGCCCATTGGCAGATATAATTCCTCATTTTCCTCACACACAAATGAAGATCAAGTTTTAGCTCTTCCTAGCAATACTCATAGGTAGAAAATCTAGATATATTTATTTTTTTGCAATTTCAAAATATTATATATCATATTTCCCATTTGTGCTGGGATCAGAATGGAAAATACTAGCCTTGAAATGAAATTATATATATATATTTATTATTTAGTAAAATGTTTAATAATGACTGCTCCTGAATGCCTTAATTTTACTTCTGTTTTTAAAGCTTTTTTTAAAGCTATGGTTATGTTAGATATGCATTGAAGCTTTCCCGATAAGTTAAGCGTGACAAGCATAGAAATAATTTTCTGACTTAATGTAGCATAAAAATTGTTAAGATGTTTCTGACTTTTCTAATTTAAAACCTTCTCCTGCTACTCATCTCCCTGCAAATAGTTTCATTACCTTAATTTCTTTTGGAAATTGGAGACAACTTGTGACTGAGAGATTGCAAAGCTTGATTCAGTGCTTGTTTGGAAGCTAAATTAGGAAGGTCTTTATAATATCACAGAGTTCAGACGTATAAAGGACGGCTTTAACTCTTAAAATGAGTGTTCCCTTACAAATCATTCAAAAGGACTTATTTTCATTGACCAACATTTTCTAAAAAGCAGGCTCAATTAATTTGAAACATGAGTTTCAAAATCCTTGGTTTAGAGAAATGTGAGATATGGAGTTACCAATGGGTATACCCACTTTCTAGTCTGCTCTTCTAAATGGTAAACTGACCTTGTTTCTCAGTGTTCTGTTTCATCAATTACTGACACTGCTACTAAAGCTTCTAGAGCTTTTTGGGAACACTGTCTCTGGGGTTCATGTGGTACTGAGCATTCCAAATCTCAAATCATGACAGGAATATTTTTGATGTATGTTATGTTTTAGACTTCCATTTATCTGTTTGTCTGGTTTTCTGAAGACCATAGCAGGATCTTTACTTCGCACAAAACTAAAAAGTTGCTGGTTTGTTTTCCTACATGGTATTTATGAAACTCATGCTATGAAGCTCAGTAAAAAAAACTGAGAGAAGAGTTCTCAGTGTGTTTCTTTCCCACAGTTTTCCCAACAAAATTCAATGCTCATAAATATTTAGATAAAACTTATTTCTTGCCACCTAAATGAATTATCTCCAGGACCAGAAACTCACTTCTTTCAGCCCAAAGGAGAGTAAGTGTAAAACTCAGCACATACATGGGAAAAAGTTTCTTTCTCTAGAGGCTGGTTTTTACATGTAAGACTTATCCTCCTTTCCTGAACTGCCAAAACCTCTGCAGGATCCTAAGCAATGATAACCAGAACAGGGAGAAAGTGTATATATTGCCTAATATTTTTGTTGAATGTGTCACTTAAGAGGAAACAAAGGAAGAGGAAGTAATTTCTTTTTCAGACATTTATTTGCACCATGGAGGCCAGCATTGCATTCCCTTAGGTATAAAAAGTGCTAGAGTAAAGTCTGAGAGCCTCTCTCTCTGGCAGTCAAAGACAGCTGCATGAGCTGGAAAAGCATTGTGTAGGCTATAAAATGGGATGTACAAATAATCACACTTTACTCTTCAGAATTCTCTCTCCTGTGCACTAAAGGTCAAGCAGAACAGGTCTTTCAATTCCTAGTGTTCATGGCTAAGGATATACATGCTAATCTTCCTCAACACTGAGCAGTATTACTAAACCATATTATTCATACTTAAGCACTGTGGCCTTATAGAGCAGCTGCTCTGTAAATTCACCAGAGGAAGGTGATTAAGTCCTTGTATGGCCACTGTATGATGTGCAGACCTCTTGGTGCTCTCTTGCTGTGCCATTCTGAATCTGAGGTGTCAGTGATTAAAAGTCAGTGTGAGATGACTATTTGCAGCTGAGCACTGATGTGACACAGTAGTTCTACTGTCACCAAAAAAGGTGCCAAAAAATCAGGGAGCATGTCATGAGTTCTTTAATCTGGTGTAAAATTGTGTTTGTTTTCTTGTGCCTATCTTTGCACCCTTTCTGACTTCTCATCTTCTATTTCTCATTTTGTGGTTTTTCTGCCTCTTGATCTTCTTTTATTTATTTTTTTTTTGTCTCAATCTTCTGCTAGTGATCCTTCTTCCCTTTGTCTGTTTTAGTTCCCTGCTCTCTTACACTGAGGGATGCCTTGCAGTTGGTATTATTATGAGATTAGTAATGCTCCCAAGACAGCGTGGAAAATACCACACTTACCTAACCCAGTCCTTTCCCTGCTCTCTGTAGATGATTTCAGAACAAACAGAGCAGAGAGAGGCCCCAGTGAGGGCAGTCTAATGATCCACTTCCATATGGGGTATGAAGTTTTTAAAACTTAATTATTTTTTTTAAAGAGGGATATTATTTTTCCACTTTATTGTTTTTTGCCTTTCCCATCCTACCTTGCCATAAGGCACACCAATGCAGATCTGCCCTGCTTTCTGGAGAGTGCACATTTCACAGTCTTTGTGGACTTTAAAATTACCCCCATGTGCCTTTCCTTCATGCCTGTAACCCTGTGTGAATGATATATATGTTACATACCCAGAGGTGGCAGTATTATTTTCATGGTGTGATTTCCTTGATATCCTGTAACAGCTGTGTCAGGCAACAACTGCCTTTGCAAGGATGCCCCTCAGAAATGAGATCTTTAGGTCTCTATTGTAAGCAACATCCCTGGGGGAGAAATACAAGCAAATCAATCTCCTCATGAGCTTGGCCAAAGACGTGAAGGCTGAAAGGGCTGACTTGGCACAAGTTTTTTAGTGAGATCATATTAAGCAGAACCTGCACTTCAGCCTAACAATGAAAAACTGTACTTAGAAGGAAGAAGGGATACAGGGAAGCTGACAGCAAAGTAGTGACAGAACAGATTGCCATTCTGGAAGAGAATAACAGCTTTCACTTTGTGTCTGGCATGATCTCACTCCTGGGTCCAAGGAGCTCATTAAATCCTTTAGGAAGACTAATATGGTACAGAGGCATGTACTATTGAATATCAGGTAAATCCATTGGCCTTTTTTCCTGATCTGTGCTCCCTGAAATTCTATTTTGCTATGCAACTCCTGTACAGCAGCTTAATTTTTAGATTTTCCTCAGAAGTAATTGCAAAAACCAGTTCCTTCACTTTCAGACTTGAAGAAAGTACAAATTCCTAAAAGCAACATTGTTTTACTTGAATTGATATTAGTAAACCTGAATATAGAATCACAAGCTAAACTGACCAATGTTGTATTTTACTTATCAGTAGCATTCATGACTTTGATAGATACATCTCTAATGGGGAATTGTTTTGCATGAAATCTAGTTTTCCAAATCACACTGTAACTATTTTAATGACAGCGCATCTACAGAAATCTCTTTGGCCTGGAAGGGGAAAAAAGTGTATACAAAACATAGAGCTAAACACAGTCTGTGTTTCAAGAACATCTGTAACTTGATAGCTGCCTCAGTTTCTGGGATCCAAATTGAGGTACTTCAGAGCTTGGTGCATCTAAGGATGCAGAGAGCTCCCTCTGGAAAGCAGTGCCTTAACTGACACCATGCTTCTTAGATGTGGGTTTTTTGGGGATGGTGGTATTGGTGCTGTTATGTATGTAACATAAATCTGTATTTGTTATTTCTAAAATGCAGCTACTTGGCATATGCCTTTATTTGTGCCTGCATCACTCACTCTCTTGCCTTTTGAGACAAGCTTCAAATATTTACAATTGATGCTCCCATTTAAAGGGCAAGCTCTACAAGTGTGCTTTTCCTTCATAATATTCCATACAGGCAAAAGGTTCAATTTCCACAACACACCACAAGGCCAAACAGGGTTTCTTTTACCATCTTCAGTGCTGTTTTAGTCCCTTTAACAAATAAGCTTGTGTGTAAGTCAAGCTTACCCAATACATATTAGAATTCCAGGGGCCTCTTATTATCTATCATATTTACTGAGCCTTGTAATTTCAATGGGTTTTCAGGCACTTCACTTTTGTATATTATTTTTGCAATAGCTTACTTTATATATTTCCCAGAAAACAGTTTTTTTTATTTTATCTATCCATTAAAGAGCAAGTTTGTTTTGTCCTTAACTCCTAAATAAGGCAGAACTAATCAGCTATGAGTTTTTATTCCACTGATCATGTAATCTATAAATTGTGTTGTAAGGTAATTTCATGTTTCTGCACTAGAGAACTAGAGAAACAATGCAGACCAAGGACAAAGAAGTATCCTACGTAAGCAGACAAATTCCTGCCAGCATAATCTGTAAGTGGGAATTTAACACTTGGTTTTTTGAAGCAAGTTCTGATCAGACAACAGCAATAAGCTTCTCAGTACCGGGTCAGAGAGACTGAGGAGTCAAAAATTTAAATGATGTTCTGTTGAAACAACATAGTTTTGGTACTTCTGAACATACAGTCATTCTTCCCTGCTCCTGCTCTAAAGTAATATACTCATAAAAGTTACAGGAAATGTGTCTCTCTACTGATTCTGAATAAAACATAGGAATATTTTAAAACTATACGAAATCAGAGCTGGTACTACTTTAAGTATTTTTAGCTTTCTTTTTCTTTTTCTCAAGAGAGATAAAATAGGTGTCATCACATCATCTCTTAAACATGATACTTGTATCTAAAACATTCATGTTTTGGCTACAGATTTCCCAGCTGTGATATTGTTAATAATTATTAAATGCCTCCATGACTAAATAAAATCTGTTGGATGATGTCCTTCTAAGTTTGTGTGGAATGATTTCACAGGGATCTGTGAAGTGTGAGGACAAAAGGCTCACCTGAATAAAGCACAGGAGTGAATCCAGTTACCTCTGCCCTCTTCCTCCTCCTCCTCCCCTCTGCCATCAACTAGAGCAGTTGTAAAAGCATCCTTTTGATTTGGTTTTATCCATGTGCCTTGTAGTGTCAGTCTGCTTACTGTCAAGCTCGCATGGAACTTACATTACCCCTTGTCTGGATGACTGGTATCTCTTAGGATGAGAAAAGCCATTGGAGTGGCTGTTCTGGGGCTGGAAGTGTGATAGCAGCAGCATATTTAAACACAACTCTCCCGCAGGATGAATCACTTTGTCAGCCTGTTTAGACATGAGTCATGGAGGCTCATGAAAGGGTTCCAATGGCTTGTTGTTGCTTTAATAAATTGTCAGTTGTAAATTAATTTATGTTCCTGGTTTGTACCTTTTTTTCTCAGGAGAAATCTTACCTAGATAATACCTTGCACCAATAGAAGATTGCAAAGTGTCCCTGGGACACTTTTTGCTCCAGGGTCTTCAGTGATGGTTCATTTACGGTAGAAGAAGTAAATCGGGGGGATTGCATCCACCTTGTAAGAAATTAAAATTTCTTTTCTTGCTGTGGGTTGGTCCACGAAATGTTAAGTGGTCTCCACAATGGAAAGGATAAAGAGCAATGCTGATGGGGCTGAGAAGAAACAAGGAAAAAGGTTCAGGTTGTAGGTGGGGATTTCATGGAGAAGGTGTACCATGCTGCCTCTGCACAATGAACAGTAAGGAGGAAGTTGAGTAGAAACACCCTTTTCTTCTTTGATTTGACCCTAGGAAATTTCTTGAGGCAGTGCTTTGTGTGCAGCCCATAGGCTTGTCATCCCAATGAACTCAGGGCTGGGTTGGAGCTGGAAGGCATGGGCAGCTTCATGACCAGCCTTTCTGCAGGCTTGCTCAGCAGGGAGGGTTTGGCAATGGCAGCCAGTGCACCTTGGAAGGCCAAACAGAGCTTGGCAGCTGTCCTGCATTCCCTCCTCTCCCATGGTAAATGGATCTTCCTGTTGGGATACATTCACTTGAGACCGAGGGGCAGGGTTTTTATGCATTTGTTGACGTTTATGCTGCTTGTGTGAACACATGCTAGCCCAGGGCACACTGTGACTAATGCCCAGGGTATGTAGTGTTCGTAACTGGGTGTTGGCACAGGGCTACTGCCCTTGAAGTGGCAGCTGCCAGCTCTGTTGCCTGGCACACTACACAGAAAGGGGCCCCTTGTTTGGGGACCTCAGCGGGTGCTTCACCAGCTCACTCTCCACACCATTGTGAGCTGGTTTGTGATGATAAACCAAACAAGCGCCAAACACTGCGGTGTGTGCAGGCAGGTGGGCACCTGTGTGCAGCCTGTGTTTATGCAGAAATGTGGGCTCACAGGAGGTTTGGGGTGCTTTCAGCCCTTTCAGCCAGCTGTTGTGGGAAATACTGTCTGTGAACACCTGTAGAAGCAGAAAGATCTCACATGTGCAATTGTCTGATAGACATCCTCCAGTGCTCAACAGAGTAAAGATTTCTTCTTTCTGTGAATCGTGCAGTTTTTGCTGGGATGCTCTAATACAGCTTGTCATCTCTTTAATCAGAGAGTTTTAAACTGAAGAAATACTTGAAGCTCAAAAAACAGTTTAGCTTATATGTTTTTAATTATTTGTTGGCAAACACTTTCATTTCCAGGGCCCTGTAAATTAATGAACAATAAATTGAGCTGCTGCTTCCCCCTTGTTATTTTAAAAAATACTTTTAAATATGCTACCCATTTGTAGCCATGTGCCATAAATATTTTCTTTAAAGGCTTGAACCCAAGAAGTATGTTCTTTAGGTTTCCTTTCCAAACTGAAGCCATGCTTTAAATGGACTCACAGTCTCACTTGCTCATCATACAAGTTGCTCTCTATCAGCTACATAAAGATGCTGTTTCAGCACACTTGAGTCTTACTGCAGCTTGGGGGGTTAAAACTTTCTGATAAATTCAGGAGCTATTTACTTATTTATTTATTTATTTTTACTCTACCGGGTTAAAGTTAACTCTCACAGTTTAAGTGCTAGTCATCTGCAACTCTGGCAATAGCTGTGTTTCCCTGGTGGCCAGGATCAAAGTCTGGCTCCATTCAAGTCACATAAACTCCACATTTCGTGGTCTGCTACCAAAACTTGACTAAACCACCTTTTTCATAATCTGCCCCTTACCTCTCCCACTAGGTAAGGTGATAAGAGACCATCAGCTTAATATCTAGAGGAGAGGGATTTATTTTGTGTGTGGGTCAGGTAAAACATTATTGGCTTAAGTGACAGCTACCCAAGTAGACATATTGCAGTTGGCTGTGCTTTGTCTGGAATAAAACCAGTTGGATCCATAGCTGTGACAGTAAATGAGAATTAAAATGACATCCTGTTGTTTCAGCATCTGTGCTCTGAAAAGAGATAGAGGAGTACGTATTCTAAATGTATAATCAAGGAATGGGAACGATTAACAAGCAATACCTGTCCTCTGTAATCAGCTTTGAAAACAACAGCAACAATTTTCACTTGCTTGATTATTTGAGGGGGTCTAGTAAATATTTGAACCAAATAGTAATATGCATCTATAAACAACTGAAAATGCATGACTTCAGATAATCTTAACCTCAAGAGGCAGGAGTGACTAAACACTTCTCACATCTCCTCACATTTGATTCACACACTCTACATCGGTAAAGCTCTCTGCTCTCTTTGTGCTGACATAAATAATATCTTGCTGATGAGGCAAAATCAGGATTTTGTAAAGCTTCTGGCTTACCTGAGTGGGGCTATGCTGGGGTTATCAGCTTTGGCAGATGGTGGGCCACTTAGCACTGTTGCCCTGCTCCAGACACCTGTCTCCTGAGCACTGGTTCTTCCTTAAAAATCCAAATATACTGAGTAAACAAATTATCATCTTATTTATTATCTCCATAACAATTACCAAGTTTTTGAGCCTCAGAGCTCTGATACTGCAATTGCCACGTGTTTCTGCTTGCAGAAAGGAGCAAAGACTCTGTGCTTGCTTAGCAAGAGGAACACATTCAATTTTTAGGACCATACTTAGGCCAGTATAATTATCTCAAAGTTATATGTTAGTGCGTCCAAAGCCTGCAAGGAAAAGTCTGCAAGGAGTCTGCAAGGAAAAAACCTGTTTTCCCTTGATTTACTGGCCTCATCCATTCTGGATTTGTAGTGTCTTTCAGCAGTTTTCCAATAGTCCTTAGAATTCCCATTCAAAGAACAGTTAAGAACAACGTTTAGTTTGTGTCTTGCATGCACAACACAGAATTGAACACATTGGGACATTTTAATATTTTTTTTTACTTTATATAATCTAAATAACAGTTTCATTATTGTGTTTTTGTAGATGAATATGTTAACAAAATTAAATTTTAATGTTTGAAAGAATTTTAATGACCAAAAATAAAGAAATATGTACAATATACAAACTTGTATTCTCATGTTCTTTGGGGTTAACTCATTGTCCATGCTCCAGAAGTGACACAAAAATGTAGAATTATTGTGGGAATTGGAACAGTATTACCACCAGAGCAAAATGGTTGGAAAAAAGATTACTGTGACAAACATGATATTTAATGGCTTTAACTTGGATTCTAAAATTACTTTCTATCTGTCATTCACCAGGAATAGGAAGGGAGGGAAATTTGTATGAAATTTCTTCATCAAGAAGCAGTATTTAGAAGCAGAAGCTGGTCTTTAATATTCTAAACTTGGAGACCGATGCTGGGCCAATTTTTGGAGTCTTGGTCTCATCATTTTTTAAAGTCACTAGATTTTTGTGTAAACTGTAAAACCACAGTTTCCCCATTATTTGGTTATGCAATGGATGATCAGAAAGACAGCAAAAATCCAGAGTGGAATCTCTGAAAGAAGCACACAGACCTTACAGCATGCCTAGTTCAAAAAATGATTATAGAAAAAAAAATGGGCATGGTTTTGGTTTTGTAATGAAACCCTTTGAACTGTTTGGATAATTTTTTGTCCATGTTGAATAATTTCAGGGCTAGTTTCTTCCTGAAGACAGTAATTTTTCTTACTGTGTTAAAACACTGACACGGTAACAGATGTATTTAAAGCATGTTCCTCTATTAGTACACAAGCTAAACCCAAAGTACTTTATTAAGAACACAACTAAGTATTTGACATTAAACATTTGAATCTCTCTTCTGTTGTGTATTGCCATTGACATAAAACACAACAAATGCGCTGGACACAGATTACAGAAGTTGAAATTACCTCCTTCTGAAACTACATTTATGATCTGGCCATAGTATATAGGTTTTCTGTGTTGCTGTACATATTTTGAGCAAGCTCAATATAAAAATCTTTATTTAAACAGGAACCTACATTCTAATTCAAAACCAAAAATTAAACCTGATGCCTTCACAGATATGCTTACAAACCTGATGCCTTCACAGATATGCTTACATTTAAATAAACATGTAAACTTCACAAAAAATAAAACCTGCAAAGCAGCCTTCAAATTATTACTAAAAAAATAGGCAACAAATAAATTCCCTTTTGTTTGTGACTTGATTTTGAAATAATTTACAAAGCCATGGTTAAAGTCCTACTAAACAAGCTTTAGAGCTCTGCACTATTAAATGCACATATTATAAACGGGGTTAGTCTGTCCTTCAGAGCAATGCTACAATAGTTAAGGCAGTGCCAAAAAATCACATGCTTGCAGAATATTTACTTGGAAAAAAGGAGTATATTGAAAGCCAATGTCAGGGGCTTCAAGATCCTGTCTCACCAACCCAGGGATTCCAGGTAGTGGGATGCATACCTCAAACAGGTTTCCAGGGGCACAACATGAGCAGCATCATGCAGGGTGCGGGGAAGGCTTAACCTCAAATGGCTACAAGGTTCAAAAAAAGTTTAATATTTGCTATTTTTATCCTTTCTTATTATTATTTTTTTAAGAGTTTAACTTTGTTTGTGATCAGGCAATTGGATGCATTACAGGAACAGCTCATTTCCTTTAAATGGAATGACACGGCACAGCAGTTCCCAAGCTGTAATATGTTGATTAGGGTTGTGTTGTAAGCTGCAATCAGGTGATGGCTGAACTGGTTTGAAAGTATAAAATCAGAGGAGGAATACATTTAAAATGCATGATTAAGAAAGCTGGTATAACCAGGTGTCTAAGCCTCAAGTGCAGTGTGTGCTTGGAACGATCCAAGAGCTACTGATAAATGTCAGAGTGGAGAAAAGGGGCCGAGTTGGTGCTTCTCTCTTTGGTTGCACAGTGCTGAGTACTGCACATTAGAAATCATAGATCTTTCTACAGAGAGTTAACTTATTCCTTAATCACTGTGAGGGCTGTGGTTGATGTGTTTGAATCCCAGTTCAAGCATTTGCAGCTGCTCTGACATGTATCCTTTATTCCCTTGGAAGCCAGCCACCCCTTCCCAAATAGCAGTCCTTATTTTTTCTCTTTCCATGTTTTCCCTGTACTTGGCCTCTGAGGGGAAAATTTCAGTGTAGTTTAAGAAAAATCATTACATTTGTCTTGAAATATTCCTTCTGTTTTAGAATATAGTCTGTT
Source organism: Sterrhoptilus dennistouni (assembly GCA_013397095.1). Classification (NCBI taxonomy): domain Eukaryota; kingdom Metazoa; phylum Chordata; class Aves; order Passeriformes; family Zosteropidae; genus Sterrhoptilus; species Sterrhoptilus dennistouni. Next base: position 286,843 of record VWZU01000208.1, on the reverse strand, counting down.
GTAGCAACAGCATTTGAGCACTTAGAAAATCTGCTAGTATTCAGAAGGTTTACCTCTGTGGGTGAGGGCAGATATGAGCACATGTGGTATGTCAAGATAGCAAACTGTGACCTAGAAAAACAAAGGGTCATTTGAAGTTTGTCTTCATGTTAGCAGCAGTTGTTTTATTTTGTTTTAAACTGAGCAACACAAAACTCTTAAGAACACACATACTCAAAAGCAAACATTACTCTACATCAGCCTTTCTTCCTTAAAAAGTTTTAGCACCTTCTCCATGAGACATGTCTGTGCTAGTACGCAGCTGGCTGACATTTGTGCTTATCTATGCTGTTGTCATCTTTGATTGTTGGAATTAAACTTTGGAAATTAAACTTTGGAAAAGGCAGGAAAGAATATTTTTGTATGCCATTTATATAGGTCAGAAATTACTTTATGTACTGGATGATAGAGAGAAAAAACATATGAAATATGAAACAATATGAAATGGTAAAAATATTTACCATTTTGGCAAATACTGTATGAATGCCTAAATTCTTGCATAATCATTCAGTAACTTAAAGATCATACAAAATAATAGCATGTCATGAAAGTAGTCACATGCTTTATTTCTGAATTAAGTTCCACCATGGATACAGCTTTTACTTTGGTACCACTTAACTTCAGATGAAAGAGAATTTAAAAAGGCCCATGTAAATAGAGATGGAACTTGTTTTAAGTTTTTTCATTTTGGGCATGGGCATGTTGTTGTCTGCAAATATACCATGACCTGGGCACATTTGTTGCATGCAGTATCACTCACTCACCTCAAGTCACACTGTGAGACACCTCCACAAAGCTCAGATTGGAAATAAGCAACTCAAATATACTTCCAAAGAAATGCTCTGAAATTCATGAAATAAGAGCTGGTTTTGTTTTGCATGTGAATGTGTGTGTACACATTTTATCTCAGACCATCAAGCCAGAGCTCTGACAACACTGAGGTTAAGAGGAAAGTACAGATGAATTGTTACTGAGAATGCAGCTGAGGAAAGACTTAGATTACAGCTGGTTTGGCTGGGAGAATACCTAGAACACTTCGGAAGATCTCATTAACATGACCCAGCTGAGTTACAAGGCATGTAAGGAGTTTGACATTTAGATGTGCAGGCTAGCATGTACAACCTTACTATGATACAAAACTGGCAGCTTAATCCACAATGGTGAGGCTTGCCTAAGACCTACAGTTCCCTTTAGGCCATTGATAGCAATTGTCTTTTGTAAGCAGTGAAAATAATGTCTTCCTAAAGCTTCAGTAAATACAGTATTGTTGTCTGCTTCCTACTACGAGCAACTGCATTATGTGAATGAGGTATAAATTCTTAATTTGTGCAGTGTATGCAGTTATACAGGTTTTCCTGTGTTTCATCACAGAGTTGGTTTCTCTATATCCTATGCGGAGCTGAAGTTGTTACTTGTTGCCTTAATAAGGTGCTTTCAGCTTGTTTGGATGCAGGAATAAGAAGTAATTTTGCTGGAATATGATGTGTCCTCTCAGCAGAAGTATATGGCAATTATTCAAACTTGCAAGTAGCAGCTTTTTACTTGGATCAGCCAGCGTTCATGTAATTTGTGGACATCAGTTTCTGAATAAAGAACATTCTCCTGTTACAAGAACGCACTTGTACACCTATAGTCAGACTTAAGGCTGATCTGTTCCTGTCAGTGGGACAAGTAGCTGTATTTGGGTTCTCTGATAATCCAGAATCTGTCTCAGGCTGGAAGTACAGAAGGCATGATGGACTGGCTGATTTGCTCTGGAGATCTGATCATTCATGTTAGCCATTTTAAAATGTCCTTTCTCTGTGCATTACACAAGATTATTTTTTACATTCTTTCTGGAGCTTCTTCCCAAGAGGATATGTTCTCTCTCTTGACCTGCATCAGTGGAAAGGATCAGTCCTCCAGCAAATCTAAGTCCATATGATCATGGTGTAGGTGCTGCACAGCACAGTGATGTGCACCCAGGTTTTACAGCCATGAGAAGATGAACTCAGTTCCTTCAGGACATACATGGTGTAAACACTACTTTCTGTCTTTCAGCACTTTCTCAGTATTTTCTCACCTCCAGAAGCTCCACCTGGAACTGAAGTCAGAATCATGGGAGAGGATGAAGTTATGTGTGATACTGTAGATGAAAATGTATCTGTGAAGGAAAGTAAATACTTCTACATTCAGCCTCTCTTACTTCCATAGTGTCCCCTTTCCCTTGCAGCCTGTGCTCAGCACCAGGCTGAGCAGCTCTCATAACTAAATAAATCTTGAAGATTTATTCCAAATATCTGATCTTTGGGTTGCCCAAGATGTCATGAAGGCAACACGCTAGTAAGCAACTCCTTTGTCCATCTGGCTCCAGCTCTTCTCTCCCTGTTTGGATACCCCCTATGGCTCAGAAACAATAACTGGTTTAACAATAAACTTTCACTCTTTGTAATGCAAATGGTTTCAAAGGCTACTTTGTTGCCAAAAACCAATTTGAACAAGCTTTTGAGCCTTTCAGGGCATTCTTACCCTTCTAGCAGAACTCAGCTCTGGTTTCACAATTGCCTTGTCTTATGCCATTAATGAGGGACAAATGGTCAAGGCAGGCCTGTGAAGGGGTGGCTGCTCCCTTGTTTAAAAGCATGTCTTCTCTGTGCCTACAGGAACTGAACATGTAATGACAGCTACAGAGGGGTGGCAGGTACTTAGAGCAAGCTTGGGCTGGATTTTCATTGTTTTGAGCACAGCTGTCCTGGCTTACTTTGGAGATCAGTGGATGTTTTAAGGCTTAAGCAAAAGGCACTGCCTGATCCTTACTTTCCCTAGACTTGGAGTAAGTGATTTTCTTACTGTTACTATCCTGCTGATTCTTTAGTGTGTAAACTCCAACCACAGTAACAATGGGAATAGCTGTTAAAGAAAGGATCTCAAATTTGGCACCCAGAGAAACCAGCCCTTTTTGTGAAAATTGCCATCAAAAGTCCATAATATTTTTCTTCAAACAGGGAAAACAACTCAAATGTACTACAAGTATCGTGTGATAATTATCCATTGGAATATAATTTAAATACTGATGATGAAAGAATGAAAAAGTAACACATCAGGTTTTCTCTCCCCTATTGTTCAACTAAGTACAGCTAAAAATAAAACAATGATGCTGTTAAGGACTGAATATGAAACAATAGGGACCGGATATGAAATGATTATTAAAAATATTTCTAATAATAGATTACGCTCATGTAGTCTTGCAAACCAAAATCATTTACATGTGATTTCTCACTTATAACATCACCTTCCACCAACATATATTAAAGCTAAGTGTAGTTCAAGAAAGAACTTTCTTATGCTTTTTAAGTTCTGTAGGTTGAGATCTTGAGCTTCTTTGTGTTCCAAAAGAAACAGACCATGGACATTTACTAAGAAAAAAGTACAAAAAATTTAAGACCTTTACTTCCAAGCAAGGAAATGTATGTATATATGTAAAATACAGAAGAGACGATCTCATGGAAAGAAGTCCTATTTCTGTTAGCACTTTGTCACAGCTTTTAATTTTGTTTGCTGAATCTGGCCAGTTCCATTGTTCCCCCTAATAGTAACAGAAACCAGAATGTACAGTGATTGAATTGTGTGTTGTTCTATGCATTACCACAGAATATGATCTAAGCTCTGCAAACACCTACTCTTTGAGCTGGATCCCAGATTTGTTGGGGGGTTTAAATACCTATTATAGGCTGTAGGCACCTTCTCTTTTCCCTTTCCTTCCTTCTCTTCCCATGCACAGGGCATCCATAGGCCTCAATGTATATAAAGGGCTCCCATGTCAAAAAGGGTTGATTTTTTTTTTGTTTTGTTTTTTTGTTTCAATTGAGCTTGTGTGTTGAATTTCTGTACTGGAATATCCATGCCCTTTTACTGGGCTTCCCACGAACACAGTCAATAGCTTGCTGTTCCATGCCATATGCTTTCCTCATTTGCCCATAGAATGGGAAACCCTACAGTGGTCAACGCACTACAGATGCCTAAATAAATTAGGCAAATATAAAATAGAACATACATTAAAGAAGCCTCAGGCAGCACTACAATATGTTAATGGAATAACTGCACAGTACAGTGGCCATGAAAAACAAGATTAATGAGGTCAGGCAGCATAGACATACTAAGAAGGTACAGTAAAATCCAAGAGCCAGCTTTTTCACTAGAAGTGAATCACTTCTTATATAATGCTCCCACAGAAGAAACTTGTATGAGCTATAGGACCCTCACTGCTCTTCTAAGAGGGGCTTTGGGCATTTGCATAAGGAAAATTTACTTTTCTCCCACTTTACTCTTTGAGATATTCTGTGACTCAAAAGATTCTGGGAAAAGATGATGAGCAAACCAGCTTGCCATTTGCTTTCAAGTCCATTAAAAGTTCTTCCCTGGGAATATTTTCATCAGTTTGATTCTAATCAATGTTGGAGAATGAAAAGTGAGAGAAGATAAAGCTATCTGCCTTTTAAAATCCCTGTTTTGAGGGAGGATCTGTATGTAGATACATGAGTGACAGCTGCTGACTTTCCCTGATAGGAGGGGAGAATTTGATGACTTTTTTAGTCCAATCATCCAAAAGGTGTACAACCAATATAGTCAATGTTTCTTTTTTTTTTTCTTTTGTCATTATTTAATTAAACAACATGCCTGAGAAAAATAGAGGTCTTTAAATGCATTGTGTCAATTATTTCAATATCTTTATTGATAATGAAATCTACTCCTTCACATATTTTCAGCAGATTTAGGTATTTTTATGGGTTTCAGGGGAAAGGATTTGTTAGACTTTTTTTGAGTATTTTTTCAAGTTATGTGGATTTTTCCTCTTCTGGGTCAGAACAGGTATTAGAGAGTTCTTTATTTGCTATTACAAGAATGCATGGCAGTATAAAAGTAACATGCATGTGTTTTATTAATCAATAAAATATTGTTCTAGTTTCCTACTGTTGATTTTTATTTAGTCCTTAAGTCTTAGGATCAGGATGATGATCCTTCCTTTTGAATACACTAATGATTTTAAGCCTAAGTTCCATTTACTCAAAAGTCCCACATTTGGCAGCCAATACTTTGACCATACAAGAAACTCTGCATATTGCTGGATCTTTACATGACCTCTCACATATCCTCCAAACACGTCTGAAATCCTCAGACTATGATCCAAAATTCCATCTAAATCAATTCATTATTTGTGCTTTTGTTTTCCCCCTAGGCTCCAAATGCAGGCAATGCAAGTAAAATGTATGCTATTGATCTCTTCAGACTACAGAAGGCCATTTAGAAAATATAAGTACTCCTTTGCACCTTAAGTGCTTAAAATCCAGGGGCCTATTTTAAATCAAGGACTGAAGAATGTCAGTCAGGAATTCATCAATAATTTTGTTGTCTCCTAGGCAAACTAACCCGCTTCAGAAAGGGAATCTCATAACAAAAAGGCTACTTGAATTGTTTATATGCCATTAATTTTTTGGCAGTTACATTATCAGTAGCAACAGTATTTGACTCTTGCTAGCTCTTTGCTTTAGCTTAGGGTCTTAATTGAATTAAAGAGTATGAACATGGAAGAAGTTTCAAGGCTCCCCTGTGTGTAACTTCATGCTAAAATAGTGAACAATTAAGGAATAAGGTCTTTTTATTCTTGTTTCCCAATTCCCAGTTGCATTTATTTGGAAAAGATAAGGCAACTTTGTTATCCTCTGCATGAAAAAATTGCAGTTGATTTTGACATACTAGCAAAGCAGGTCATTGCCTAGGGAAAAATGCATGAAGAATTGAATCTTCCATAATTATATTGGGGATTTCTGAGGGAAAGCAAAGGGACTCCTGTGTATCAAGGCAGCAACACTTTAAGTTCAGCTCTGGACAGACAAGCAATTAGAATGGCTTGTTCAGGATCACAGGATCAATTTTTTTTCCCCTGAAACGTATAAGACAGATAAAAGAGGGCCCTGTGTAAGAGGAGGTGGGATTATCAAAACAGGGTACCTCATGCATCATTACTGTAGCGGTGATAAAATGAAATGCTTGAATGTGAGATTTTGCTTAAAGCTTTTGATGATGCTTTATACAAAAATGTAGGGGCTTTTTGTTGGGTTTTTTTGGTGTGGTTTTTTTTGTTAGGTTTTTTTTTTGTTTTGTTTGTTTGTTTTTGATTTTTTTTCTGTTAAAAATACAAGGTGGCACAGGCACACTTAGAGGCATCTAAAGCATTAAAGAGATGACCTCCTAATCATGTTGCCTGCTCCACCCCAATTCAATTTACAGAATTAAAGGAAGTCATCCTTGGAGAAGGGATTACATTTGTTGTGATCCACTCTTACAGAGAGTGACCCAGTATATTTAAAGCATGCTCTAAAAAACAGTCTGAAAAAACAGGTCATAAAGTTCATGCTTGTGCTGTCTTCAGGCCAACTGTTGTGCCTCAGGTGGGAGATACAGAGCTGTGACTTTAATCTGGGCAGGGTAGCCCTAATCATGGATATATTTAGACAGCCACATTATCAGCTGCAAGGGAGACTTGATTGCTGCTGAGAGCACAGATACTCTGCTGCACCAGGGCCCTGGCAGGTGAAGCTGCCACAAGCAGGCAACAGAAATATTCTGAGGTGGCCTGTGTCCTGTCAGCCCTGGGGCTGTCCCGGGCACTCCCCACAGCAGGGCCCCACTGGAGCACTGCAGTGACACCTTTGTCTATGGTCACACAGGTCAGCAGCCTCATGCACGCCGCCCAAGTGGGGCAGCACACACACCATGTGCTCCATCCACTGCTGCACAGACAGCCCGAGGGATCAGAACAGAGGGGGTCACATACAGCCCACAGCAGCCCACACCAGAAACTGTACGTTGTGGGGTTTGGACCCTCAGCAACAGAAATTTTGCTCTGCAGATTTTATTCTCTTGTGTCACAGCACACAGGCCCAGTAACCCTGTGGACAGAGCCATGGGTTTTAATTCAGGGTGAGGAGATGCGTAATAGGCTAAAGGAGTGTTAGTTACCCAGCAGTTAAACAGGCATCATACTGGAACAAAAATACTCTCCTAGCCTGGTGTTTCCTCTGTCTGTGGATGATGTTTGCATTATCTAAACCTTCTGCAGCTCTCCCCGAGGGGTCAAGGGCCTTGGTTATCAGCTCAATGTCCCCTCATCTCCGGAGGGGAGACAGAACTGGGGCCAAGCAGAAGGTGCATGGGAGAGCAGGCATGAATCTGAAAAGAGGCTGGCTTTTATTTTCTTTTCTGTTTGGAAATGGCTTTGCTTAGTGGACATGAAAACAATTACCCACCTTTTATGAACTCTGGGATGTGCAAATGACATACCTAAACAAATTTGAAATGCTTCACTATCTGCAGTTATACACCATCCTTCCTGTCTGTCTTGGCAGGTTAATATTTTTTTCATATGAGGGAACATACTTGATTCTCTTGAAAGTAAGACCTTTGTTATGAAATGAAAAGTAGGAATATATTTAGTCCTCTTAAGGAGTGGGACTATATGTGTTAATAGAATTGTCCCAATTAACAGAAAAGCTTCAAATTCTGATGACTGAAAACATTTTCAAACTTCTTTAGCATTTAATACTCTATTTGCATCTAAACTGCAGATGAACTGTTGAAGAAAGTGTTTGTTGAAGTGTGTTTTATGAGTGCCGTAATCCATATGGTAATCTGTAGGTTTTTAAAAATTAAAATTTCTTGGATTTTGTAACAAAATATACCTTTAAAAACTTTAACTATTCTGGGACCAATTTTTAAAAATGGATCTTAGATGTTTTAGTATTAGTAGAGAGGTTCAAATAATTCCAATCAGCATAGAGATGATATTCATTGCTGTTTGTGTTGCTTGATTTCCAAGGTAAAAACAGGTCATTCAGCCATCCTAGAAATAAAATAATTGCTTTTTCAATAATGTATGTGTCTAAGTACCTTTGAAGTGACCCTTCAGTATTCCAATAAATCTGATAGCCTTAAAATCCACTTGCCATGTGCAAAGGGTAACAAATGTTCTCAATTCACAGGCCTTGGAGCTATCTGTTAAAGGACCACTGAGAAGATACAATTCCAAACAAACATCCTCTGGACTCTGTCTCTCCACAACTCCTGATCTCATACTCTGCTATTGGTAAGAAGGAACTCATCTATCTCCCAGAATTTGAATGTTCTGTCAGTTAAAACTGAGAAAACAAAAAAAACCCCACACCCCAAACCTCAACCAAACAACAACAACAACGACAACAAAACCCCCCAGAAAATAAAAACCCGACCTCCCCCCCAAAAAAACCCCAAAAACCCAAACAAAAAAGCAAGCATGAAAGTCAGTCAATATGTTAAAAGCCACCAACTGAAAGAAAAGAAAATAGGCTTGGTAAATTTTAAAGACAAGGTTCCTAAGTCATTCAACACAGTGAAAAAACTTTCTACAGAATTTCATGGCAAAACTCCTCTGATGCCAGAAGAAAGCATGTTGGATTTGGGATGGATATGCACCAGTGAACGGCTGATATTCATGCACACCAACATGTTGACCTTATGCTTTTGGAAGAGGAAGGTATGAATAAATAGGCTGGTCAGCTTTTCAAGGAGTTAGTATGACTGATACATAATCAATGAACAAGTCAGTAACAGTAACTATAAAAATACTTGGAGAGAACGCATGGCAGCTATTTAAAAAAAAAAAAAAAAAGCGCCACTACTTTTGTTTCATTTGCTTCAGAAACGAGTGCTTGTAAAATTCTCTTCCACCCTCCATTAAACACCTGTTTGGTCTTCGATCTTTGGAGTTAATGAGCAACATTACTGCATTTTTATGTGACCATCCATAACTTTATTTACTACAGGTAATCTTTTATTTATCTGTCTCCACAAAGAAGGGCATTAACCTTCATCAGGAGTAGTAAAACTCCTGTTCCCTTTGTTCTAAAACCTCCACTGATGAAATTGGCATCTCTGTGGTCTTTGTAACTGCTTTATGGCTGGAGTGGGTAATCTAAAGCAGCTTTCTGGTATTTACAAACACAGGGTCAAAAAAATTTGAGATTATTAGATCAATAATGAAATGAGATCCACAGTTATGTAATGCACTCCAACTCGGCAAAAGGTCAAATTTCCACCTGTACTAAAAGAAAGTAGGATTCTTCATATCATCAAAACTTCCCAATGTATTGAACCCTCATCAGTGTTGTGTTAGGCTGAGGATTGTAACTACTGTTCTCTACAAATCTTGAGCAACTGAAATTTATCCTTGATGTACTTTTTGCCCATTGGGTGAAATGTTGAGTTCAAACAAAGTAGTGAAGCATGGCTCAGTTCATCCTTCTAAGACTGTTTCGTGTTGAAATCACTGCATTAGTCTAGCAATTTAAAACATGTACATGAAAAATTCAGGTTTCAGTCAGTATTTCTTACAGTACATTCCATTATGTTAAGAACAAAAAATACAACCAGTCTTCAGGATATGTCGCCTATTACTAAGTCTTCTTTATAGAAACTATTGAATCTACTTTTGATGCAAAGTAAGAAGCTGCATAACTGATGGATAGGCAATTTTCTCTAGGACTGTAGCAACTGAACAAGTTTTCTTATGATTGCTCCAGGACATCCCTAATAATTATCTTTATATTGTGATATCAATATAGAAAATCCAGGGATATGCACCCATATTTGGAGGTAGCTTTGAACAGATCTGAAAATTTCAGCACAAGTGGGACAATTGGGCAATTTTCTTGTTGTTGTTTTGGTTTGGTTTTTTGAATCTTATGTGAAACAGAAGTGTTTGAGTGGTGGCATCACCAGCTCTGGCACAGCTCTGCTGAAACCATGCTGCCTGGTAGATGAGACCGGAGCTCTGAGTTGGTGGGAGGAGATGATTCTGCAGGAAATATCATAGAGCTCCAGGGTAACAAAACTGAGTGGAAACAATAAAGACATGTCTACACAGAGGAAAGGAACACGTGGCACACATTCCCTGCCTTCGCCTTGTACATGTTGGTTTCTTGGAATGAAATAGCACTGTTTTGGGGCCTGAGCTGGCTTCAGTGACGTGGCACCAGATAGGGCTGAGAGAGCTGGCAGGACTCCACCTGCTCCTGGTGGACCTCAGACCTATATTCTTGCTCCATAATGTAAATGCATATGACTCTAGGTCTCCCTTCTCCCCTGTTATCTGAAATGAATTCCTACTTGTTCCCTCTCCACTGACTGCTAGCTGTGAGTTGTGGGGCACAGAAACCCAAAGGGAGGAAAATGTGTCTGCAAAGACATTTTATGAAGTTCCCCAAGGGATGTGTTATGCAACTTCCATGTTTCTTACGTAATTTTTATAAGCAGGTTTTCATAAAGCAGCAAATTTTTAAAAAATCATGCTTCAAAAAAAAAAAAAAAAAAAAAATCCCAGAGAGTCCTCTTAAATAATTTAAAAGTGAATTAAGATGTGAAAAAGAAAAGAAAAAGTTCTGAAACAGTAGGTTCATCCTTTGCAGGCTTGGGATCATGTATTAATGCACTGCATAGTTGTGAGGAAAATGGCTTTCTATCTTTGCCTGTATGTTAGATCCTGCTGGAACACTCTGTTCCCTGCTCCCAGGAACACTTAATGCAGCACGAAGCACGTGTACTCAGCGGTACACGGAAGAATTGAGTGGCTCCTCCCACACAGCCAGGCACATCTCCTTGCTATTGTAAGAGGGGTATCAAGCAGCTTTTGTTCCTCTGTCTTCTGAAAATGCATCAGAGACAAATATGGTGAAAAAATGGCCACTGAAGGTGCTGTTGGAAGCAGAAAATGAAAAGACAGATCAAAAGGCTGGGATTTTTTTGATTCAAAGATGCTATGCATCTCTATTTTTTCCTTTTTTTCTTAATTAAAAATCTGTGATTTTCTTGTTTTTCACCACATGCCTGTTTAAGACATCTGGTTAATCTAAGCCAGAACTGATAGCCTAATTTTACAGAGATGTATGTTTCTGCTGTCAAGATTTTTGTTTCTATTTTAGTTAGTCTTTTCTGAATTCCTTTAAAAATGGAGGAAAAAAAAGAACTTTCTTTTTCTTTTGGTGAAATACCTGTAGATTACGGTCTCTGCTTGTATTCAGGCCCTTCTCCCTGCTTTCCTAGTGTTATCAAGCATGTTCATAAAAGATCCGTATATAAATTATCAGATAGTTCTTGTTTCCTGTAAAATAAAAAGCAGGTTGGTTAGTTTTGGTTGGTTGGTTGGTTGAGTTTTTTGTTTGTTGAGGTTTTTTTTGTCGTTGTTGTTGTTGTGGGGTTTTTTTGTTAGGAACAGGTAATCTATAGGCAGTATAGGACGAAGCAAGTTCCTCAGTTTATGGCACATGTGTAAGAAAGAAGCAAAACCAGTTGGAGCTCTGATATTCAAAGTCTTGGGTTATGGGCCCTAAAATCACAACACTGTTCATTTGCAATTATAAGGATAATCTCATCATTGTCAGGGACATTACTCACATGACTGAATTCAGGAAAGTAAGTTATAGAGTGTTCAGCTTTCTTCATCACATCTGGAGAAAGAATTCAAATCACAAGAGGGGCGGCTGAACAGCTTAATTTTTGGCATGCAACACACACTAGAATCCTGTTAAAGGGATGAGTGACTACACTTTCACACGAGCATGACTGAAGGGTTCACACATAAATGCAGTTGAACAGCACTGTTTATGAAGCTACACAATCAAGTAAGAACTGTTGTAGCTGTGATTTTAATTTTTTTTTCCCACCTGATAATATCTCTCAGTACTCAGAGAGGTAATAATGTCTCTATGTGATGTTTCTTCACCCTGCCAAATCTGTCCTAGAGAACTAATTATATTAATTTTGTCCTGAGAATTCTGTCTGAGACTGATTAAAATGCCTGAGTTAATATCATTGCAAGGAGAAAAAAAGCTGTAACAGAAGCAGTGCCATGACTACAAATGACAGTGGTAAAGAGAATAGGTCGTGGCAAGTGTTGGCTAGAAAAAAATGAAGAGAAAAAGATAAGTGCATCAAAATTGTTTGTTCTTGCAGCAGAGTATTCTCTTCATTGATACGCAGGATATAGATAGGCAGACCACAATAAAAGTAAAAAAACCAGCTAAATTGAAATAATTTGACCTCCAAAGCCAGACCCTGCACAAAATGAAACACATGCAGAGACACCTGAATTACAAGCCAAAAGACCCACACATTCACCTTTGGTGGAAAGATATTGGGAAGGTAGTGAGGCAGGTGCTTAGGTCTAGCTAAATATTGCAATCACTGTTTTACTGGGTTTTTTTTTTCTGTTTTAGTAAGTGCATAGTAGGCAATATCCCTTGTAGTCTGTGCAGACTAAAATCTCCAGTGTTACCATTACATCTCCATGCTTTGCTATTTTGATGCTTTTTTGAGACAGCCAGATTTGGTGAAGGTTTGGTTGATACTACTTAATAACTGCTCCAAAGGAGCCAATTATTTAAAAGTGTATTTGATTTCCAAATCACAAATCTTAATAAAGTTGCTTAAGAAATTTTTACGACATCATTGGAAAATAAATGAAAGGGTTTTTTCACAGATGCTTATTAAAAGATTTTAAAAATATGTCTAGATTTTTAACTACATCATAAATCAAAGTACGTAAGATGCAAATACTAAGGAAAAAATACTTGCAGGATCAAAATATTGGTTTCTTAAAATCTTTAGTATTTTAATGGAATTTGCACTTAAAATCTGCAGTCAGTCACAGTTTTAATTCTAAAAGTCAGGAAATCCTGTTATAAAAGTATCATTAAAAAATCCTTGTTTTTCCTTTGTCTGACCATAGGGTGACTGAGAGCCCCGTGCTGACCAACACAGGCTGCTCTGGCAGTCACCAGGCAGTGCAAGAGCCCATTATGCAGCCGCTACAGACAAGGCTGTTTGAAATTATTTCAGATGTTCCTAAGATTATATGGCAGGCCAGAAAAAATAAAGCCCTGAGAAGCAGAGAACTATGAACCTCTTTATGATTCCCCCCATCCCAGTTTTACTACAAAAAACTACAGGAAAGCTAAAAAATTGGAATTTGAGATGACATCATCTGATTGCAGAGTACAACAACAAATGCTTGAATCATACTTTTCACTTACAAGCTACTTTCACTTTAATATTATTGCTAACAACTTCCATTCAGGATTGCAATGAATGACTGTTTATCTCATATAGATTATTTTATCCTGCTTAATTCCTAAATTCATAAAAATGAAAACCCGAATTTGTAATAATGGTTATGTATAGCTGTTGTGAGGAGTTTTCTCTATGGATAAGCTTTCAAATGATGTTTCTATTGTCTTCTTAAATTTTTGTTTTTACTGGATCCAAACTATGATTGCTTTATTAAAAACAAGTGTTGCATGTGCTGCCACACTGCTACTATCCCATTCAGGAAAACAAAAATCATCTTTATAAGGAAAACAGAATACTGTGTTCTGAATTTGCTTTTTATTTGCTACATGTGCATGCTGTCACATATTGTTTGCTGAAGTCAAAGGAATAGCATAGGAAAAGCCCTCTGTTAAATCTGTCCTGGCCAGACCTGAGGCTCATGCCATAGGGAATAATTCTCAGTGAGTGGCCCCTTTGAAATCAAGCTTATCCCGCACAGAGCAAATCTCTTTCTGTATGGAGTAAGTGCAGCAAAGTTTGGTCATTTCAGGATGTCATGAGACAGATTTCCTGAAACGAACGTGTCATAGTTATGACCAATACTGACAGCCTGCCTTTGCCCCTCTGAGTCTTTCCATCCCCTCTTGAGCTTCCTGCAGTGGCAGAAATGTTTCTTAAACAACTGCTGGACTGTCGAATGGGACTCTGGCTCATGGAACTAGTCCCACTTGCTTAAACAGAACTCTACTTATGTGAGAACCGGTTTGAGGAACTCATTGACTGATAGACCAATTTAGAAATGCAGACTGCAAGCGTGTGGGTTTGCGTGTAAGCATGAGCATGTTGTAGAGAGAGGGAACTTCCCAGTGTGGTCACAAACCAGACTTTTGCCCTTTCTCTAACTCCTACCAGTCTATCTTATAATTTCAGATGCGAGACTTCTCCACTTTGGAAGAATATGTGACTGACTTCTTCACCTCCACACTTTCAGGATGAAACACTCACTGCTCCAAGGCTGCACTTATGTGCAGTGTAGAATGCTGGGTTGAGAGACAGGCTTACATTCGGAGCTGAAAAGCCCTTAGCCCTCTCCATTGCAGAGTGCTGCTTTGCCAGTGGGCTGGATCCATACCACATTTCTAAGCCCAGGTCTGAGCCTGAGCTCAAGTCCAAACATTTCTACAACAACACAGTACAATAGGGAACACAATATGAATGACAGCCTGCTCCCAAGGCTCCAGGGAAAAATAGCCTTACAGACCTTGGAAGGCAGGTAAGGGCACTTACCTGCAGTGAGAGGGGCTGGCTGCTGCTGTCTCAGTCTAAAAGCAAGCCATGGAGCCAAAGTTTTTCCAGGGAGGATTCCTATATCACCACTGTAGCTTAAGGAGTGGCTGCTTGAAAACTTTACACAACAAGGTGGGAACTTATAACCAGGCCATGGGGTCCCCTGAGGAGCAGCATGGCATGAAAGGCTGGCTATGGACTCTGGGTTACATCTGCCTCCTGGAGCAGCAACTTAATGTCACTACACCTGCCACTGCATATTCAAAGACTGAAAAGGGCTAAAACATTGAAAAATGTTTGAAGCATCCCATGGAAAGCTTTCTTCCGCATAAAGAAAAAATAAGAGGCAACCTCTTCCCATACATTTTCAAATCCTTGGTAAATGACGGAAATACAGTGGCATTTTAATAACATCAACCTATACTAAAACTAAACTATACATAGAATGGGTTATTGCTGTATTTTATGTATTGCAACCAGTACTCTTCAGTTTACAGGTGACAGAGAGCTTATGCCAACCTAAGGCACATATACTGCTTTTTCAAAACAAACACCAATTATTCCTCAACTGTTATTTCTTCATTATTTATTTTTTTGCATTAAACAGTGCAAACAATTATCTAGAATTGACAGTGAAACAGGAAGAGAAGAGACGTAACATTTTTCTACACTGAAAGGCTTTAATCAGATACCACATAAAAAGCCTATAATGCTTTCACACTTTCTTGGATTTCCTTATTCTGTCAGGAATAAGTTCTCAAACAGGAAAAATATCCACGCTGAATATGTAGTGTATTTATTTTTATAAGCAAATATATACTAATTCAGACCCTAAGACTAGAGCAATTGTTTTAAAAATCAAGTAACTCTAGTTCTTCACCTCTGAGCTCTTGAATCTTTCTGCTTACCATAGAGAACACTCAGTAGCTTCCTTCAGAAAAAGCTGTGAAAAGAGCATGTTGCAAGAGTTGCAGGGTGTGTATGTGTGTGTGTGGCACAGACAAAAGTGTATTTCCATTGCTTATTTCCATTATGACAAAACTCACAAAGTGCTAGGCTCTCTCCAAACCAATGTCAAGAAACAGATCCTGCCAAAACAACATTAAATAAATGTTGTAAAGGTTGCACTGTATTTCTTAAAAGTTAGGAAATAACAGGAGCTAGGATGCCAGTATAACCTTAATTCAACTCTACTGCGCATATCCATCATGATCCGGTCTTTAATTACATGATCACATAAACTTTTTCTTTATTTTTTTCTCCCTAGAGAATGCTATGCTTCATTTAAAGTATCAGATGCTCTGAATAAGGCAGTCCTTAAATGTTTACATTTATCTTCTTCAGCATCCTGCCATTAATGTACCAGTGAGCATCTTGCACTATTAAGCAGGTATACTGCCTCCTCTGTGTCTGGAGTGCAGGGACAGGAGTAGACTGCTGGGAACTGGCTGAAGAAGAAAGAACCACTTCCTATACCCTAAAATGTGGAAGTGCTGAAGAAGTTCAGAGAGGCGTGGCAGATCAGTGAAACATGCTGGCAACTGGCAGGAAACTAAGCTACAAACCAGCAACAGGCTACAGTGTGGCTAGCCTGTTTGGTGCTCTCCATTACAGTCCAACCAAGAAAGGTTGACTTTGCTTGATGCTGTAAGCTGCATGCCAAAGTCTTCCTCATCAATTAAGAGCGTGCAGACTTTAAAGATGAGGATCTCTGGGAGAATTTCACAGGCCAGAAATGGCAGCAGCTCCTTTGCTGTCCCATCATAGCACTGAGATGGAAATGGATTTGCCTGGACTGGGAAAACAGCATTAGCAGCTCCAGTTACCTTGTTCACACCCATGGATAGGGATGAGATCCTCCTGGCAGGCATCTCAAGTCTTGGCCTTCAAGTTACACTTGAACAGCTTGGTGGTTGCACTCAATGAACACCAAGGCAGTTCATTCCTCACCAGTGGACTGGATCTGTATGCACAGCATTTTACCCCTTCTAGAGAGAAGACTGTTTTATACAAGCTGTTACCATCTGGAACAATGGAACTATGAAAACTTGATTGCTAAAGAGTCCTGAATTTATTGACTTTGCAAGAGATTTGAGAAGAACTCCTTGATGGTCCAGAAGGCGTTGTTGTTGCTCCTGCTGCTGTTGTTTTAAGAAGATAAAAAAGGATCTTTTAAATTTCTCTCCGAGTGTGACATAAAGCACATGTTGCTATGCTATGTTCTTAAAAGCACAACTCAAGGGGGATGATTCAAATCTGAACAGCCTTGCTGTGCATGGCAGTTATGCCTAGGGACAGCTTTTTAAACCTCATGTTTTGGGCTGCTACTATATAACACCACTTACCTATCTGAGAGCTCCTAAAACTCCTTCTGAACATTTGATTCTGAATGGAATTAGGTAGAAGAGATGAGAAAGTGGCCCAGATAAAAAAGCTCAGGTCCAGGCAAAGGTGGCAAATGTTATATAATTTTTGTTGGTTTTTTTTGAAGTATTTCCAGTAATTATTTAAGTGTAATTGCGATGCTCAAACATCTCTTATGCACAAGGTAAGTGAAAGTTACCCATCTCCTGTGAAGGGGGAGAGAAGCATCTGTTGCTTCAAGGTTTGAAAGAGCACAGCACTCTCCAGCCTATGAACAGAGCAGAAATGGCAGCTCTGGATATACCTCACATATGCCACAGAAGCACTGAGAAGAAAGGATGGCTGGCACCTGAGGAGCAGCAAGAGCACAGGCCAGGTTGGCAGCTCTTCCCTTCCCACAGAACAGGCTCAGCTCATGGTTGTTAATGTAATACTCAGAGATTAGTAGGGAGAAAATGGATAAGACTGTGCTCTAAAACCCACACCAACGTTTTTAGTATGCAGTAAAGCTGTGAGTTTGAGCTCTTGGGATTATTTTTTGAAGGTGCTTTGCAGATTTCCCTTGTGTATAGAGTCAAAGAGAGTCCCTTGAGGCTGGCAGCCTAAGATAGAACAGATCCCATGTCCAGAGAAAAGGCCAAAAGCACTACACAGTTACATCTCTCACATCAGATAAACAAAAAACCTCGTTTACTTTCATCTTTTATTCAAACCATTTCACACACGTACTTTTATATATTTCATAAGTGAATTATTTTCACTGAGAAAGAAATCGTGTGTTTTGTGTGCCTTTGTTGGGCCAATTTCTGATCGTTGAGTGTAAGAACTGCACACACAAGTATCAGGCATCGGGCTGTGTTTCACTTGACGCTTTGCAAGGGGGCAGGGCACAAACCCTTAGGAAAGAATAAGGCTTCTACCAAAGAAACTACACTTTTATGTTTCTTAACAAAACCAAAATAAACTAACGAAACAAAAATCTTCTGCCGTTTCTTTCCTCTCCCCTTTTGTTTAGCAAAAAAGAGGCAGACAGAACGCTGGAAAGCCGGAGACTGACACTCTTATGGGCAGCCACAAATAGATACATTTCCCCCCCCCGGGGTTTTGTGGCAGGACAGCTGGGACAGCACCACAGTGCCGTGGGGAAGGCGCGGGGTGCCGGGGGCGGGCAGGGCCAGACCTGTGTGGGGATGCCGGCAGAGGCACAAGGGCCCAGGGCCTGTAAGGCCTCGCCGAGCTCCGGCACCAGGGTCCGGGGCCGCCGGCTGCCCGGGACAGGCTTCGCTCTGCGCGGAGATCCCCGCCAGAGACCCCGCCGCGGACGCGGTCTGAAGGCCGCGGTTCTCAAACGTGAGGAAGCACCGCGCTCAGGCTCCCCCACC